>CANSZD010002186.1:102500-265519 GCA_947648045.1 Beta corolliflora | reverse complement strand
AATGATCAATATCTTTTAGCCGCTTATAAACCTCTTTTCCACGTAAGGGTACATGGGCTTTTCTCATCCGCACTTTCCCATTAAATGCTTTTTTCTTCTTACGAGAGGGATGATATAAAGAAAGACATGTACGATAATGGAGGTATACATTCTTCCCACAATGATGTAATCGCTCATCACTCATATTCTCATCACAAATCGGGCATGCCTGTGCTCCTTTAACTATATACCTTGACAAATTCCCATAAGCCAGGAAATCATTAATGGTACAAAATATCATGTCACGTAATGTGAAGTTGGTTTTTGCATATAAATCAAACACCGAGACATCTTCATGCCATAACAATTTCAAATCTTGAAGGAGTGGGTCAAGATAGACATCTATGTCATTTCCGGATTGTTTAGGACCCGAAATAAGAAGCGATCAAAATAAATAATACACGCTTCATACATAACAATGGAGGCAAATTATAAATCTTGAGTAGAACAGGCCAAGTGCTATTTTGGGTACTATAGGCATGTTTCTATTGCCTACACGGTGTAAGTACGAATTTGACTACCTCATAGTAAATGTTTTAGTTTTGAAATTCATTTTGGAGAAGAAGTCATCAACAAGTCTTTAAAGGAAGACTTATAAACCTATTTTGATATTTGGGAATCATGGGGACATCTGAAGGATATCTTAGGGACTTATCCAATGTAGATTTGTCCGTCATGACTTCATAATTGGACAATGAACCAAAAATTAAGTTCAGGGGTGAGGGTACGAATACGATCATGAATTAAATTTAACCATTGCTGGCCTCTACTTAATACAATTCATATTCTAGTTTTATGTTACCAAGCAAGGCTAGGCCTAGTGGTAAATGTTTGGCATCATGAATTTAAGGTCTTGGGATCAAACCCCACTAGGGGCTCTTTGGGGGTGAGGTTTCCCTTACCATCCCTCCTCCCTCCAAGGAGTCTGACCTGCCAATCTAGCTGGTTATACCTGTGCGAGGTGCCCGTTCAGCAGGGTCCTTCATCTTACCAACTAAAAAAAATATTCTAGTTTTATGCCATTAAACAAACAATCTCAAGCAATATATTTTAACTCTGAAAATAAATCTATGTTGGATTTTTTAAACATGCAAAAGACTAATTTTTGTGATATGCTCATTAGCAATCAAATTACTAGGCTCCTAAATCAATTTATATATAACAAGATAATAACTTGATAAAGAATCCATAAATTCATATACACATTAGAATTCAATAACCAAATCTGCACCTTTACAATCAGAAAACCAAACCATTTTCTGGCTCACTTTCCACGTGTAAGTGTTTTGCTCTTTGCTCCTCTTTTTCTTTTGGTTCTGGGGAAGAGCTGGGCATACAAATTTTAGCCCATAATTTTCACTCTCTTGTTTTTATTTTATTTTATTTGAAAATTCAAATTTTTTATTGATAACCAAAAAAAAGGTATTACAAATTCCATAACAATAAGCAATTATTGGAAATAAAAAGCATCAGTATCCACCTTAACCCACCTTCTAGGAAGGGTTGAAAAGGTACACCCTTCATGTGCTATCCAAAAGCAACACCCAAACTACATAAGCCAACCAAGGAAACCAACCTTGGACAACCAAAAGCTACAAACCAATTATCTATACAATAAATGTTTTATGTCCTCAGTAGCTCTACAAGCAACATTAAACAGGATATTATCCACAACATGCTCAAGGGCCTTGTGATTGCTCTCGAAGATTTGCTGATTTCTTTGGGTCCATATGTTGTATATAGTCTCTGCAAATATCATACCGTATAACTTGATGCGTTTGTGCCTTCTTTTACAGTGTTCAACATCAACATTGATTTCCTCTATAAAAGACATAGGAGCTCTTGAAATTCCCAGAATCTGCAAACATCTTTGCCATATTTCAGTAGAGTAAGCACAAATAAAGAACAGATGAGTGATGTCTTTATCATCATTGTGACAAAGAGAGCATGATGTGTTATCAATGAGATTCCACTGTGTTAGTCTGAGTTTAGTAGCCAATCTCTTGAGCACAGCAAGCCAAGTAATAAATAAGCTCTTAGGAGAAGCTTTGTTGTTACATATTAGTCTTTTCCAACTTACATTGGAGATGGGACCTCTGAGAGCATTATAACACCTTGTGATAGAAAATTTATCTCCAATATCAAACTCATGGATCCTGTTGCCATTATCAAAGATGTCCCTGCTGTTCATAATTTTCTTTAGAACCCAGTACATACCACTAGGAACAGTCATTGTCCAGATGTTAGCTTCCTTGATATAATATGAATGGATCCATTGAATCCATAGCTTGTCTTGTTTAAGAGCAAGAGCCTAAAAGTGTTTAGCTATAGCTACCTTGTTCCAAATCTCCAAATTGGTAAAATTTAGACCCCTCCATTTTTGGGAAAACAAATCTGATCCCAGGAAACTAAGGCTTTTCTGGATGGGTAGTCTTTATCAGTCCATAAGTAGCTTATGCACAAACCTTGAATCTCCATCAAGATCTTTTTGGGTAAGATGAATATCTGCAGACACCAGAAGACCTGCATACTCAGCAATATGGTTTTAACTAATTGAGCCCTTCCTGCATAAGAAAGAGTCTTAGTAGTCCAGGATTTAGTTATTACCATAACTTTTTCAATTAAAGGTTTGCAAGTGGCATATGAGAGCTTTTTTGTGGATAAAGGGACCCCAAAATATCTGAATGGGAAGGCACCCAAAGGGATTTGGGTAGTTGCTTGAATAGCTGAAATCATATCAGTAGGAACTCCTCCCAAGTATATGCTGCTTTTATGGAGATTAGATTTTAGTCCAGAAGCTTGAGAAAAAAGCTTGAAAGCTCTAAGAATTGCCTGAATAGAAGATAAATCACCTCTACAAAACATCAATAAATCATCCGCAAACATCATATGAGAAATCTGAAATCTAGCACACTTAGGATGATAATGGAAGCCTGAATTATCCTTTAATGTGCTTAGACATCAAGAGAAGTACTCCATACCAATTGCAAAGAGAAAAGGTGACAAGGGATCACCTTGTATGAGGGCTTTTTTTGCCTGAAAAGGTTTACAAGGTTTACCATTAAGTAAGATTGAATAAGAAACTGTGGATACACATGACATTATCCAAGTTACAAAAATATTGGGAAACCCTAACTCAAGAAGAATATCTTTTAAATAAGACCATTCAATTGAATTGTATGCTTTCTTGAGATCAACTTTAATTGTGCATCTAGGAGAGACTGTTTTCCTAGTGTAACCTTTTATCAAATCCGTTGCAAGAAGAATGTTTTCAGTGATATGCCTTTTAGGAATAAATCATGTATGAGCTGTATCTACTACTTCCTCAATTACATTTTGCAATCTATGGGTGAGCAATTTAGCTATGATTTATACACCACTATACAGCATGCAATGCGTCTAAAATCACTAGCATAAGTTGGATTTGAAATATTAGGAATCAAGGTTATTGAAGCAATGTTTACTTGCTGACTGAGCTGACCAGTGGCAAAGAAATCCAAAACAGCAGCATAAATATCAGGTTTCATAATTTGCCTTGTTTCCTTAGAAAAAGTGGCATTAAAACCATCCAAACCTGGTGCCTTTTATGAGAATAGTAAGGTATATACCATGCAATTCAGCTGCACAACTTCACATCAATCTAGTGTAGAAGAGATTCAATTCCTGCTGAATGTCAGTGGGTTTATCAAGCTTCTCCCCTGTATTGGTATATAAGACATCAATAGAATTCCTAGCCTGTCTTTCTTTCATTGAGCAAAAAAGACTTTGCTATTAGAATCCCCAACTTTAAGCCATTATATTCTTGATTTCTGTTTAAGAATACTTTCTTTAATATGCAGCCACTTCCTGAAAGAACCAAGGCATTGCTGTTCTTGATTATGAAGATCTATATTGAGATGATCAAAATGAATTTGACTTTGGATCTGATCCAAGTCCTTTCTAGCCTCAATGTTCTTCTCAGCAACATTAGCAAATTGAGTAATTTGCAAATGTTTAAGAACAATTCTGATATCTTTCAGCTTATACCAAATGTCAGAGAGATATCTAGTAGCCCCCCTCTGTCTCCAAGCTTCTGTTACTTTCTCATAAAATTGAGGATGATCAATTAAATGATTAAAGAATCTAAATGGCCTGCCACCACTATGAGCATGTTGATTCAAATAGATCATTAAAGGATTATGATCAGAGATAGACTGATTTTTTATTTCCACAGTGGTGTGAGTGTGAGTTGCAAACCGGTTTGCATTATAAAGACACCTGTCAATTCTACTAAAAATCCTCTCCACACATTGTCTCTTATTATACCAAGTATAAGAATCGCCAATTCCCCTAACTTCCATTAAATATGTGATATCTAACAGATTTCTAAAGTCTTGAGTTTCAGCATTGGACACAGGCACCCCAATTAGTTTGTCATCACTCTCAAGCACATAGTTGAAATCTTCCATGACAATCCACTCTAAACTATTAGTTGTAGCCAAAGATTGAATTATATTCCATAATGGCTTCCTGGTTTCAATACTATGCAAACCATAAATAGAAGTAAAATTAATTTTTTGCTGGGTGGTTTTATCAGTTATCAAACTATGTATCATTTGATCTAAAGCAAATAAGATTTCAACATTAATCATAGAATTTTTCCAGGCTAACCATATCTTTCCTCTAGGACTATGATCATAATTATCACCCCACTGCCACATTCTACCAAACTTCTTTTGCACCTTATCTTTATTAGCTAATTTCACTCTAGTTTCAGTTAAAGCAAACAAAGTGAAATTATTAGCAACAACAAAAGATTTTACCTCCTTTATTTTGAGAGGGTCATTAAGACTTTCACATTCCAAGTGCAAGCATAAATCATGATAGAGAAGGGTTTTCATCCGCTTTATCATGTGGTCCTGCATCCAACTCCTCTGCATCTCCAGAATCTTCTTCATTTTCTTCAAGAACGAACTCAACATTACTTTCATCACAAGGCACTATGATTCTCTTTCCCCTATTTTTCCTTGTAACCATCTTCCATTGATGCACAACAGGTTGAATAGGTGTATTAACAACACTAGAATGGGTAGATTTAGGCATCTCCTCTTCTATTGGCTTTGTTATATCTACCTGTTCAGTAATAACCTGAGTAGGAACTGTCACAGCCTCAGTTGCTGGTTGTGTTACTTTTGGAATCCATTTCTATATCACTTTAAGCTTTTGTGCTCGTTGTTGTTGTCGTTTGTGTCACGTTACCACAGCTCATGCCCAACTTTTTGACAACTTTTACGGATTGGTGGCCACCAATCATATTTCACCATTTGCTTAACAGATGTACCATTAGAGTCTTCAAAGGTGATATGATGTTTTATCTCCTTTGTTACATTAATCTCAATGAGAATTCGGGCCAATGATATTCTCGCTTGCTTAGAAGTACACTCATCGGCATATAAGGGCACACCCAACAAACTACCAATCCTCGCTAAGAGACACTAGTAGAATAATTGCTTATTCATTGCCGGTCATTAAATGGCCTATTTGCGGCGGTTTTGGCAGCGGCTAAAAATAAAGGGCGCAAAGAATAGGAAAACCGCAAAGAATAGTACGAGTAAAAAAACAATTTTTTTTTTTTCAAATTCTCGGCAATTTTAAATCAACTCCAATAACTAGAATATTGTTGTATGGCAATTTTTTAAATGAAGATACGAAAATAGATCTACGATCGACTGCGACGAGTGAGGGTTGAGGAACGACCCACGAGTTAATCAAATGAGGATTTTATTAAAAATAAAGATAATTACAATCTAATACTAGAATTTAATACTATAATTACATCCTAATTCAAATCTAATACTACAATTTATAAGAAAATTCTAACAAGATTCATGAACCCAAATCCTAATTAAAATTACATCCTAATTAAAATCTTGAACACATATCAGCCATGCCAAACCTCCCACCACCGGGACGAGCCACCGCACCGAACTCTGGATCTACACCTATATATACCAAAAAACCATGAATGAATCAGTTTTTGCAAGTGGTGCAAACCACCCCCAACCCAAACACCCCACTAACCCCCACCGACCCAAACTACCCAACCCAAACACCCCACCACCCCCACCGATCCAAACCAACTAAACTAAACAACCCACCACCACCACCGATCCAAACCACCCCAACCCGAACACCCCACCACCCACACCGACCCAAGCCACCCAACCCAAACAACCCGGCGCTCCACCGACCCAAACCACCCCCAATCCAAACACCTCACCAACCCCCACCGACCCAAACAACCCACATCCCAGATCCGACCCACCCACCCAAATAAAAAAAAAAGTTAAAAATCCAAATTCATAACCCATTACCCATACCCAGAACCCAGAAATGAACCCAGACCCATAACCCCGAAGACGAAAAAAATGAAAAAAAACCGAAAAACAAAAAATCAGAAGTAAAAAACTTTGAAATTTGAGAAACGAAATCAGACAAAAAAAAAAAGAAAAACCGAAAAACCCGAACGGGTCGACGGCGAACCGGCGAGCGACCTTGCGACGCCGTTAATTTCGAACGGTCGACCGGGCGTGATTGAGCCGTTGATTTCGAATCGGTCGACCGGCATGATTGAGAGGAAGAGATGAGGGGAGGAGAGAGAGAGAAGATGAGGGGGAGGCGTGAAACTGATGAGAGGAAGAGAGGAGGAGAGAGAGTGAGAGGAAACCCTAGCTGGGTAAATGAGAGAAATAAACGCACCAATTCTACGTGGGCCCTTTTATTATAATTTTAAAAGCCTATTGCTGCGGTTTTGTATAGGAACCGCAACAATAGGTTCAAATAATATTTTTTTATATTATTTTAATATATTGCTGCGGTTCTTACCAGAAACCGCAGCAATATATTTGGTCAAATAGTCAAAAATTTTCAAAAAAAATCCGTTGAAACCATATTGCTGCGGTTTTCGGCCAAAACCGTAGCAATATGTTTATTTTTTATTTTTCCTTTTCTTTTTACGTGATATATTGCTGCGTATGAGTAAAACCGCAGCAATATCACCGCAGCAATAAACAATTATTCTACTAGTGAGAGTCAGGGCTCCAGCAATTCAAAGGTAAATTAGGAAATTTCACCCAAATAGGAATGACCTTGAGAACTTCTTCATGAAAATTGAAATTCACTGTCTATGGCTTAACAATCATTGGTCTACTATTGAGACATTAGGACCAGCATACAATACTTCATTCCTATCACCAATGGTCATAAATTTCACAACAAAAAAACCATCATCATGTAAGAAAATTTGTGGCTTAGTTACAAAGTTCCACTCCTGTTCAATAAATCGGGTTAAAGCACCAATAGTTGGAGTATTACCAACTACATAAATCACCAATGATGTAGCCCAAACTTTCGATAATCTATCAGCATCTGATTTTTCAAGACAAGCAACAACAATTCCATTTTTGATAATAGGGGCTACAAATTACAACGAAGTACCTTTAGCGGCGAGTCTACTCCCTTTGAACAATGAATTCCATGGATTTTCCTTAATTGCTACATCATTTTGCTCAGATGTTCGAAAGGTCTCTTTTTCTACAGCTCTGGTCTCATCTGGATGAGGGGTTACGATAGCTTTATGTATCGCATTAATGGCAGTTTGTATTTCAGGTGAGACCGGTCCAGCACTAGGATGCGGTGTTATATTCCTTATCGAAGCTTCAGGTTCCATGTTTATTTGATTTCCAGAAGGAGTCTTCTTCTTCCTTGCCATGGAGATTGCGATTGGCAGAAACCCTAACCAAGTGTAATCACCATTTTTAGAGAGAAAGTTTTTTTTTTCCTTTTCGTCTTTACTTTATTTCTTCTGTTTCATCTCCTGTTATTTTATTATTACTTTTTATGCCTCGCTCCTCATAAACCCTTACAAGGGCAACAACTGGGAGTACTCTTAGAATTATTATTAATATGAAGTATTATGAAAGAAGGTGAGAATAGTTCATGTATTAGTATTAGGAAAAAGACTATATAAAAGAAAAGAACATGAATTTGCAAATATCAACAAAAACCGGGACCGACCGAACCGGTCAGGTCTGCACCGAAAGCGGACCATATATGTCTGGCCCGGTCCCTGGTCCGAAAAAATTGGTGATTCCGATCCGATCCGATTCAGTCCGGTCCGGTTTTGGACCGGTGCACAACCCTGGTCTGTACCGGGAGAGAGTATGTGCTCTTTTTGTGTTTGTTTGATTGTAATGGGAATTATTTTCCCATAGGAATTTACGATTTGTGGGAATTTAATTCCGCTGTGAAATTCTTAGGAATTAGTCTAAGTTGTTTGGTAGTCATAAGTGAAGTTGTAATTCATAGAAATTTAGGTAGGAATTGTGAGTGATCAAGGGGAGGGTAGGTAAATCGATTCCTACATTTTGCGGGAATTTTAAATTCCCATAAATTTTCATTGACCCCATTTTTCCACTTTATATCAACCAAACAACAAATCAAATCAAAAAATCATGTAAATTTCTATTACTTATATAATTTTCTATATACAAACAATTACGTGTTAAAACAACTGCTAACCAAATTTGTGGCTTTCTGTCCTCCTCCCCGCTCAAATAGAGATTTTTTTCAATGTTCCCAAAACGAACCTCTTTCAATCGAAAAACAAAACGCAAGAAAGAAGAGAAATAAACATCTCTCAAGTCTCAAGTCTCAAGTCTCACCCACAAGAATAATGACGTGGTCAAGCTTAGCTCCATTGCCGAAGGTGCGAGCTTAGCTAACTACAACCGCGTCAAATCAATTAATCAGCGATTTAATATCCGTCGACATTTGGTTTTAACAAATATTCCGTCCAAAACAATTTAACAGTTCCACTTATATTTTTTTGTATGAAATTGCAGGCGCAGGTGCCTCGTATTATTTGCAAGAAGAGAGAGAAAGACAGAGATCAGCACCCTTATAAAGTCATCGAAATTTCCCCACCACCCAAACACCTTGGTATCCGTTGCTTCCCTGTTGTAAGTCCCATTTCTCCTTTTTTTTTATTCTCCAGTCTCCATTTTTTTAGTAATTCTCATTTGCTTGGTGGTTGGTTGGTATACATGAAATTATGTAGGCAATAGATATTCGTATGATTTTCTAATTTGGGTAGTTGTTTGGTTGACAAGAAATGGGGAAAATGGGGGCAATGAAAATTCTTTGGGAATTGTTCCTACAAAACGCGGGAATCTATTCACCCACCCCTGCTTAGTCATTCAAAATTCCCACATCAATCAATTCATGTGAAATGCAAATTCTCAACCAAACATATTAAGGCCAAACAACCACTAGTTTTTTTTTTCCTTAAGATAAAAAACATTAGTAGAACTCATGAGAGTAAATTTCCCATTTGCTTTTTTTTTTTTAATTGAAAAGTCACTCATTGATTTATTAAAGTCATACGACATCTCAATAGAGATTAAAAACTAACAAATACATATCAAATTGAAATAAACATAATTCTAATATGGCAAAACCACGATAGTTGAGTAAATTTAACACTGAAGAAAACCCTCGTCTTTCACATTGCTGTTTAATGCAGCCTTCTGCAATGGGGTCTATCGATCAACTGTAGTTTTGAAGTAGAACCGAATTTGATTCAACTGATGGTAAATGAAGAAATGACGTTTGTTGCAGCCCCGCACAACTTCCAATCAGCAAAACAACCTTCAACTTAAGACTGTGGATCTTGGATGTATACCCAAACACATAAAAACACCTAACAAACAAAACCACCATGATAGACATGGGGAGACATGATCCGAATAAAGAGGGACAAACAAATTCCATACAGCAGACAAAAGCCATCACAAAGGATGGAGAAAAACTCTCATAAAGACTAATTTATTGAGTAGCTAAGAAAACAAACTAAAAACTGAATATAAGAGAGAAGAAGGGGCTTAGCATGGACAAGAGTATCCATGGTAGCCCCTAGGATGATTTAAACGACTAGGTTTTTTTTTAAAACAAATTTCCCATTTGCTTCACCGTCTCAAAAACTCTCAAATAATTTTTTTGTGTGTCGAAATTTTAAACAGACCCTTATATGTGATAAAAGAAAACAATTCCAAAATTACGAGGCCCTTAAGAAGCGGCAAAGTAACAATACATTGTAAGGTCATATGCCGTTTATCATCTTGCAAACCCTGTTAGATGCTAGTGCTTTACTTATATTAATTGTGTTTTACCGTATTTAGTCTTATTATTGTTTTATAACTAGTCTTATATGCACGCTATGTGTCCGAAATTATTATCAAAGTTAAATTAGTTGGTTATTCTTTTTAAAAAAAAATTCATTTTTGTTTAAATAAAGGAGTTAGTTTCTTGTATTTTTTTTTTCTGATTAATTTTTTTAAAATAAATAAATGAGCTAGTTTCTTGTATTTTCTAATTTTTTCCTTTTTTCTATTTTTGGTGTACCCCAGCTTTTCCAATATACTCCCTCCGGTCTTTATTAGTTTACCCCTTTTGACTTTTGACACTATTTACATACATGACTTTGACTATCTCTTGTGATTTGTACTTAAGGAAAAATATAGTCATGTGAGATCTTGTTAGATTCATCTCAATGTGTAGTATCCAAATATCAACTTTTTGTAATTTTTGCTTATTGATAATTAGAGATATTAAGGTTCAAATTAGTGTATCGGCAAATGTGCCCCATAGAAAGGGGTAAACTAATAAAGACCGGAGGGAGTATAATAGAGACGTGCCTAGGAATCATATGCTATGTTTCTTTTTTTGACGGCCTTGTATGAATTACTTTGCATAAACATTGGGATTTTTTTTTTGATGAAATATTAATTTAGAAAAATTAACGAAATTTAACGGGAGCGCTGTCCAGTTAATCTTGGCGATGAATGCTCTTTTTTTTTGCATATATGGGGGACAATTTTGGAGGCAATGGGAGAAATAAGGGTGTCTTGGATAGGAGTATTTGTGGAAAGTTTTAGTTAGAATAACTGTATTTTTTTTTTTTTTTTTTTTTTTGTTCGGGAAAGATAATTGGTCCGAAGACCAACCCCGCTAAGTGTCTAGCTAGCCGGAGGCACACCAGCTCATTGGCTGGGTAGTGGGGATTTATACCCACAAGCAAACATTTAAACAAACTCCCCAAATTGGGGAGTGATGAGAGTCGAACACCCGACCTCGCGGTTGGGAGGTGGGAGCACCAACCATTGGGCTCCCACGAGGACCTCTCAGTTAGAATAACTGTATAAGATCAGGTTTAATGAGTATTAGAAAAAAAGAGTATAGTTCGGTAAAATTTTGATGAAGAACACAGGGCAAAGTTAACTTATAGAAGTATCAGCCTACTATTGTTTTCATTGGTTTGCTGTTGGATTTTATCGTCAATTTTCTTGCTTTGCCTATTATTAACTTAGTAAGGATGAATTAGAAGGTAAGATTGAAACTGAACAGATATCATTAGTTATCTCGCCTGTGGTGGGCAACAACAGAGGACATGGGAAAGGAACGGACGGGGTAGGGGAGGCAGCTTTAGTTTGTGTTAAAGGTGGCATAAGCTTAGTTAGAGTTATGATAGAAATTCATGCTGATTGTGTAACTTATTTCTTTGTATGATGAAACTCTCTCTCGGTGACAAATTGTATCTATCTTGTATTGTAATGCATGAAAAAATATTCAAAAGACAAGTATGGCTTGGAAGTGCTAAAAGAAAACTGATAGTGAGTCAGGGAGATATCCTTATGAGTAAATTTGAAGATTTTAGAATTTACTGGATCGACAAAATCTCGAGTTTGAGTTTTTGTCTTTTAAGATGTAAAGCCGAAGAGCAAGCATAAAATACTTGTGACAGAGGAGGCAAGGACATCAAGACAGGGATTATGGTTGGTGTGGCAAATGGTTGGAAGAGTAGCTTTATGTAAAAAAAATACGACAGTAGAATGTAGAATCCATGCAAACAAAAACAAGGTTCACTCACAGATACTAATAGTGCCTTCCTGTTTTAACATTGACTGTGCTGAAGCTCTGATTTTAGACATTGTTTTTGGTCCTAAATTCATGTTGCTGGCCCTAAGCCCTGAGGATTTAATCACAAGTTTGGGAGTTTCTTTTGACTCATGGTTAGCTCAACCTTGATTGTAATTGAGAGTCAATTTCTAAACTTTCTTGATCAATTTCATCAGTTGACTAAATGCCCAAGTTTAAGTACATGATCCTGAAACTGAGTGATCCCAACTGGAATAAACAAAGGGAGACCAAGTTACCGACCTCGAAAGAATGTGGATGATTATACAATGAGAAAACTTCAGAACTAGTATGTGCATGGATTTTCCTTTTAGTAATTAAGCTGTATATAGATTGCAATATTGGACTTAAGGACTCCTGTCAAGTCCTAATGTCCCATGCATCAGATATGATACACTAGGAGGAATAAAATTGTCAAGATATTCACCTTTTGCAATGAAGATCAAACTAAGAAGGTTGAAAGAAAGAAACAAAGAAAAGAAAACAAACTCGAATTGCCTCCTGAAAAAAGAATTGGAAAAATTGACGGGAACAGTGCCAACTATGGGCGTTCCGCCATTTTCAGTTCCAACTATTGATTAATCCTCACTAGTCCCAACTTTAGGGTATGTTTTACAACAATAGTCCTAGCAGGTAAATGACCTGCTACAACAGGTAAAGCATCATCACCCCTTCGGTCCTCCCTCACCCCTGAAACTGCCATAAACAAGCCAGCCACCCCTCCCTTCCGCCACCCTTTAAATCCTCTCCATAGCCAGCTCCTCCCCCCTACCTCTCCTCGCCAACCACCCCCTCCCCTACCACCCCTTCCCCAACCCTCGAAACCCCTCCCAAGCCACCCTCCACCGACGATAAGAGCAACAGAGCCACTCCACCATTCGATAATCCATAATTTATTTATATTTCGCAACCTGTAATCCCACATTTCCACTTTCACTTTTCTCTCTCTCTTCATTTTCTTTGTAAAAATAAGGAACCAATCATTAGTCCAAAAAAGGCAACAAAATTAACTTCAACTATGAAGCTTTTTGCCAACTAGTCTCCAATTGAAGTGTAGATGACTTCATCGACGGCGTAATATTAAATCCAAGGCATCTTCTTCCCCATCTAATTTTGACAGGCAAATATTTTTATTTAAAAAAAAAATTGAATTTCCAGTATCAAACTTTCAAAAATCATTACTTTTCATTCCAATTTTGAGTTTTCTATTTAATTATCTATTTTTTGGCTGTCCTCTTTTTTTCAAGGGTTCATTTCGTTTCGGGTTTATGTGGCGATGATGAGATAGTTAGTTTCAATGGTGGAATTATCTTGGGATTTCTGGCGATGATGAGATAGTTGATTTCAATGGCCGATTCCGAGGTTGAGCTCCATGAAGAGCTCAAAAAACTCAAAATCGATTAACAAACGCTTAGCATGTGTCTCATTAATTTCAAGGGGGTCTCAGGGGTGGCAAGGGAGTGGGTGTAACACCCCCAAAATCCATACACGTCTAAACTACGTTGCATCGACCTTGGGAGTGTTACCGCCACGGTGAAACGCAAGGCATAATAAAATCAAAACGTTAACAACTCCTTATTAAGAAAACTACATTGCAGCGGAAATAAAATGCTAACTTTAAACTACAACTCGGGAATCATTATTGACCCCTTTTATTTAAAACCATTAACTATGTAAATCATAAACAATCTCTAGGATGTTCAACCAAAACAATTTAAAAGTTTGTAATTAAAAGTATCCCCCGTATGCCCGAACTCATGCAAAGATCACCAAAGATACCTAATCTCGCTCCCCCATTAAAATATTAATGGTTCATCACAGTCAACAAACAACATAAATAACAAACAAATCGCCTATCTTGAAAGTACGTACAAAATCGCTTACATAATACACTAAACATAATCGAATAATAATAACAATTCTTAAACATGATTCTACAAAAATATTAAATTCCATTTTTACAATTTATTTGGCATCGAACGGGCACCGTCATCTTTCTAGAATCATACGGGCTACTTAATCCTTAATAGACAACTTGGTCTATTAGATGAAATGTAAATACGGTTTCGTTCCGTTCCACATCCATCACCTTAGTATGCATACCCTCAAGATCGTACGGAACCTTCCGCCTACTTGAGTTATCAAAATTTATAAGGACACTACCGTCGTCACAGTAGGCCTGCGTAGGAGTGTAGAACAAGTCCCACACTCCCCCCATTGTTCATCACTTGTAGGGAGTCCAACTACAAGTTTATTGCCAAAATCCTTTCTTAGTATTGTCCATTCATACCACATTAAACATATAATCATTTAACATTCCTTCTTAGATACAATACTCAAATCTTTACTTCTTGTAACATCCTTGTTACACCATAGGTCAAATAATACAAATCCAATCATCATGCTTATGATACGATAGAATTTCGCATAACCATGCTACATATCGATTTCCAATCACAATCATGTTACCAAACAATCTCAGCAATCACAATTGTTCCCTATCATGGTTCTAGGTTCCAATAGAATAAATCACAACCTAACATGATACTAGTAACTGCAACTGAACTGGTACGCGTACGTACCTTGTAACGGAGAATCTTTGCTGATTACTTAAAACGTTCCGCTTATGAAATTGGAACCTAATCGAATAATAGAAATACTTTAGTGCTAAGTCCTTGATATTATTAAAGTAAAAACCAACTTATCCAACTATGCAAGATATGGTGTTTTGAATATTAACATTAGCCAATCTTATTGTTTTAAATTTCTTTTCATGAACTCTATTAAACTAATATATTTAGAACTGAATAATAAGTTTACGAAATTGATTTCCTCTAACTTATTTTATACTTGTTCATGACAACAAAACTTAAACTTAACTTTTACACTACTTTGTTCCTAATAACAAACTTAACTAGATACTTATATGAGAACTATAAAAATCAGAATTGAAGAATTAAGATCAAAGTAGGAACTAGTAGTGTAATATAAATCTGATTTCTTTTAGTTCATAATATGTACCTTTATTTACAATTATAACATAACCCATTAAACATAAGTATAATAAAACAGAATTGAGACTTAAACATCCTCCTAAGAACTACTAATATAATCAAGAATTTGAATTTTTTTTTCCTTTAACCTTTACTATACTTAGTTTACAAAACTAAGTCAAACCATTATACCCAAGTATTATAAAATCAAATTTGAGGAATAAAGTTATCTCAACAATTAAAGCATAATTATAATTCTGATTTTGTTTTACTAATTCTATGCTTTATTAATAATTACAAAACTTAATCAAAATACATAACAAAATCAGATTATATAAATTGATTTGAAAAAGAAAAGAGGAAGGAACAACCACCGTAGACCACCTGGCGACCGACCACTCACGTCCAACCTCGCACGCCGTAAGCAACCAACAGCGCACCACGCCGGCACAACCCTCGCGCACGAACCTCGATCGCCCAAGACCTTCTCACCGCACACACACCTCGCACCAATTCCCTGACAACCCTCGCGCGAACCTCGACAAGCCTCGCAAGACAACAACCTCGACAAGCTAGTCGCACAACCTCAACAAAGACGACCCTCGAAGCCTCGCGCACCACTCAACGGGAGAAGAGAAAACGAACGAAGGAGGAGGAGCAAGCGTGAGGAGGAAGAGAAAAGAGGAGAGAGAAAAGATCTTGAGAGTGAAGAGAGGAAAAGAAAAAAAACGGCTGACCTATCAATAGGGTTTTCTAATTAATTAATTTTTTTTTTCTCTTCCTTTTTATAGTATGAGAAACCTTAGTTTATTAGGATTCGTTTCCAAATCGAATTCTGATTTACTTAACAAAACCGAATTAAAATATAATTAGGTACCAAGGTAGGTTGTATATTTAAATTATAACTGTAGGCTTACCTAAACTATACTATAATTTACTTTCACTTTTACTTTATATTTTCTTATTTATAGCAAGATAACTCCCAAAATACGGAGTATTACAGTGGGGGTTTGGGATGGCAGGGAAGGGGATCTCAGAGGGGGCAGGGGAGGAAGAAGGGAAAAGCTGGTTAAGAAATTTAAAAAAGTAAAAAAACCACTTATACAGGTCACCAGTCATCTGGGATCATTTTTGTAAAATATACCCTAACGTTGGGATCAGTGAGGATTATTCAATAGTTGGGACTGAAAATGGCGGAACGGTCATAGTTGGGACCGTTCCTATCAATTTTTCCAAAAGAATTTAGTGAAAGTTGCTCGCTTGGCCTTTACTAATAATTACTTTGACAAGGATCCCAATAACTTATCAAAGGCAACTGCACATATCTCATAAGGCAATAGTCAATTTAAGTGCATGCATCAAGATTAACAAATCTTTATACGTGTGAGCTCTGTTACCTGGACTCGGCAAAATTCGCCAAATACCCGGGTCGGTACGACACGACGCCGACTCGGGTATGAAATACGAGTCCGATCCTTCAATTTGCACTCGGACACGGCGCTAAACCCTAGTTGTTGGATCTGAAAATTTGCTGTTGAATCATGACAAATAGGTGAATAATATTAGGGCTTTTTTCTTCCCTAGTGAGGCGAGTCCAATAATGTTGTCTTCATCCATTTTTATGGTGGTTGATGGTAGGAGGAAAATTGCAGAGGGAAAGAGGTTGAAGGAGGTGAACAGTAAGACGCGAAGGAAGACAAAGAAGATGTATGGTTGGTGGGCCAAATTTTGTACTTTTTAAATTATAAACAAACGTGGGCCAAACTTTACTTTTTAAATTATAAGCAAATGTGAAAGCTTTTCTTTTTTGAGGGAACCAAGAAGCTTTTTCCTTCGGTCTTCCTTAGTCAACTAAACTACCCATACTTAATTCTTAAAGACAAAAAGTCGAAAATACCCTTAGTCTCCCTTATCTTTTTCTATTGTGTTTCATTTTTAACCCAGCCTTTTTACAAGCTCTTCTCTCTCCTGACCAATGAATGAAAATCTGATTTTTGTGAATTATAAGTAATATTAATTATTAAATTTTATATTGTAAAATATTAATTTCGCATACCCGTACCCGTGTCCAAATTCCGGACAGAGTCCCCGTGTCCTGATTTTTTGGAAGTGCCGTACCGGACACTCGGATCCGTACCCATTTTCGACACTCCTAGCCGAGTCCAGGTAACATAGCGTGTGAGGAGGATGCCTTAAATAGTAAAAGCTGAAAGAATAAGGGGGATTAAATGGAAAATGTGAAGAATCCTCTTTTAGCTCCTTAGGTGAGAGTGAAATCACTAAATTGTCATTAAAGGCATATTGGATTGCTCTATGGTGCTATGAGGGAGAGAGGTTGAAAGGGAAAATATGAGGAAATGAGACTCACTTGGTTTTTGCCCCTTCAATGAGAGTGTATGCACACCTTACCGGTATTGACTGCACAACTCCTATGACTGAGTTTTGAGGCCAAGATCCGTGTTTATTGATCCCTTTGTGATGGGATACTTCCTTGGAAAAAAATCACGGATGCGGTTGCAATCGCGGTAACGTTTGCGTTGTCGCGGAAGCAGCTTGTAACGGATGAATGGAATGGATCGCGGCCGACGCGGCGAGAATTTTTTCAAAAATTCACATTAATATGTTCTAACCTTATTTGCATTGTTTTGGTTTATGAAACATTATTACAACATAATATAATCAAATCTATTAGAATATCATGTTTCATCAGCTATATAATTAATTCATTAATTATTTTTGGCCATTGTTTGAAAAGAACGGATGTAACGGGGATAAAAACGTTCTGACGCGGTGAGTTCGCGTTACGGAACGGACAACACGGCGAGAAGTATGTGATTTTTATTATGGCGTTCTGTAACGGGATTTCGCGGAACGACAAATCCAAAATCCGTTACAGAACGGGAGAGTTTTAATTCTATGGACACTTCTACTCTCATTGTTAAGGAGCTATTTTGCTCCGTTGATCCTCATTGTACTTGTCTCATGCTAATTTTAAGCCATAGGAGGGAATTAGAAGACTTCTGAATCCCCTTGTGCATAAAGAACAGTGATTTTTCAAAGAAAAGCAACAAGGCTTGGTCCCAAGTTGTGACATTACATGGTGGTATATACAAAGGGACATTGTGATTAATAAGATGTTTGATGCTATACCTCTTTCTGCAAACCAAAAGTAATACTTGCTCCATCCATATAGATGGCATTACAAATTTTTAAAGCGTCCCAAAATAGGCTGCCTTTTGAATTTAGTATGTTAAAGAAAGTAAGAATTTTCTCGTAGTACCCTTAAGATAGCATAATTAAGAGTTAAGACTACATTGGTCTGATGAAAAGGAAAAATTGTAAAACATTGGATCCTGAAGGATGATTATAGCATCTAAATTCTGTTCCTTACAAAGACCCACAAACAAACGTGGGTTATTATATAGACGGAGGAAACCAGGTACTTGGTTTAAGTCACTGGGTTGGATCCTGCCTGGTCTTTTCGTTGGAATTTCCAGGACTGGGTTTCACCTGTGCGAGGTTTTTGTCTGGTAGGGTCACTTTCTGTACCAATATATGCATTCAGTTTTAGAGGGACGGGACAATGGGGTGTTGGGTTGTCTGTGGTTAACTCTGCATCAATATCTGTAGATGAGACAGAAGCAGTGGTATGTTTCTACTTATTAATAGGCCTGCATAAAAGAAATTTTAAAATTTCTATCTGTCATGTTTCATTACTTTGAGCCGCATTTATAGTTGCAGTGACTTGAATGAATGTTGTGTTTGATGGGATTCTTGTGTTGTTGGCATCTTATAACTGTTCAACTTCTGATTTTTTCTCGCAGAACCTTCAGTGTGGGGAGAGTGTGATAATTGAAGGACAAACATACACAATTCAAGCTGTTACCCACAAGTACCAACTACGACAGGGAAAGTATGAACCCAGTGAAAAGAGGCTTGATGTACTGTCCACTGGAAGATACATTTTGAATTTGTATCTTGAAAATTTGCTGCAGAGATCTTGATCTGTAAAAAATAAAGTTACTAGGAAAAATGCGTATTTAATATTTAATTGTCGATAGTTGTAATTCCTTAGAAACTAAGAGTCTTCAATTTTTAATAATACTAGTGGTTTGGTCGCGCGCTACGCGCGCGTATGGCTAGCAGTAGCTAGATTGGTACCAATATCAGTCAAATGACCTATAATTTCTTGTTATTATAAGAACTGTTGAATTTTTGTTACAAGAAGCATACATTTTTTTTCTGGTAACTTCCTTTTTTAAATCTAGTACTCCATATATTGCTACTTTTAGTTTCAGCCAAGAAAATTTCATTGCCCTCCTCCCACATTTTTCACTTCATATGGCTATATCTCCCCATGTTATTCCTCTAATTTGCATTTGAATCTTCTTTAGACTATTAAGGTGTCAAATTATTATATTTAGACCCTCTATAGATAATACCTAAGTTTAACAAAATAGCATTTGCAAATGAAACATACCAAATAAGCCGCATGTAAGTACACATATTATAGAAAGATGGTTTGACAAAACTAAATATGATATTTGAACATTTTAATTTTTACACTCAGACACATAATTTATATATCTATGATAATTTCATTGTACAATATTACATGATCATTTGGATGGATATAAATAGAGTATACAAGAATAAGGTTCTGTTCTTTTGGACTGAATTAATGAAAATACCCTCTTACAATTCAGTTCAGTGTAGTCCAGTTTAGTCTAGTCTAGTCTAGTCTAGTCTAGTACGATCGGTTTAGTTCGCTTCGGAATTCGGCTTTAGTTCAAGAAAATTCGGTTCCGGTTAATTTCCTCTCACAATTTCAATCGGTTCGCTTAGTTCAATTCATCCGGCACCAAAAGAACGGAGGCTAAATCATCCAAAACTGACTTTGAGAGTTCAGAGTTTGAGTCAATAATAGTGATCATATGATATGATCCTTTCTATTTCATCGCGCATATGCCCAACGCCAAGTAATTTTCACATAAAATAAATGTACACTCAATGGACATGAAGTTTGTATCACTCAACTGTGAGAAAAATTATAAGAGAACATGACAGTAGAATGATGATAAAAAAATGGGTAAGAAAATCTAATCCCAGGGGCTATATTTCTTTTTCGGATATATCCCACATACATAAACAGAAATTATAAAGAGGTATTTCTGGTAAAAAGAACAAGAAACCCCTTGGGTTGGATGTTGCCCACCTTTGAGATAGGGCTATCATGAGTCATGACTCCACGACTGCACAGAGCAAAATGTATGTATGATAAAGATGTATGTTTAGTATCCTATCGTCTGCCACTCCAACGCAACTGTATACTTCCATTCTTGGAATTGATGAGATCGTATCTATCATAGATTCGTTCATTGTTCGCAACATCAACAAGAGTGATGTTCACAAAACCCACGTGATTCCTACACAATTTTGGCTCCACACTTAATTGACATGGAATATATAGAGATGCTATTATATGGGGCAACTGAATTAATGAGGAGTATTTACTTACTTTTCTCAACTTCTACGCTTACTGAGAATTTCTATACGCATATTTTCCTGCAGAGGTGGTTCATCAATCATATAACTGTGGTCATCGAGTATTCTTGATGGTCTCTTGATGGTCTGTAGATCTTCAACAATTCATGCATCAGAAAAAGAATATTCTAGGATACATATTAAAAGTGTTCTAATCTTCACTCTTTATCTTTGAGATGTTATTAAGAGAGAGAAGCTTTAACGCTGGCGAATTTTAAAGAAATTCACCTTTTTTTTTTCACCTATAAATATAATCTAAGTATAAGGATTGGTGTGATGCTCTCCCTCTACCTCCTTAGATGATATGACGTAAATCAAAAGTGCTCCTCCTTCGACCTGATTTTCTCACCCATTTCACTATTGTATTTTTCATGTTTTTCTCTCTCTACAGTATTTTTCATGCTTTTCTCACCCATTTGAATAGTGGGAACTTCCTACTTTTAAAAGGGGTGGATTATTTACCATTAAATTTCTAACATATATGTCTATGAGAATATATGGAGGCTTGCCAATGTAGCCTAGATCCTCTGACATTCACAAGTGGATCTTAAAAATAAAATCCTTAGGCACCCAAGAAATCTATAATTGAAAGAATTTATTGCCACTGACAAGTAACAACATAAAAGGAGGTGAAACAGCAGAAAACTGGAATTAGATAGGCAGTATTCACCTTTACTCGACACAGTACAAGCAGTGGAGGGCTGTTCAAAGGATTGTCGATTGCAAGTCACCTTCTGTTGCATTCCCATAAACACTGACAGCATCCCAGAGACTTGAGAAGAAAAGATAACAGGATGTGAGTGGGAATTTAGATACAACTATTAGATTTCATGAACCAGATGAGGAATCACAAGCAGTATATTGAAGAATAACCTGCTGCCCCTAGTCATTATAGAAGCCAAATCAAAGTGAAAGCCATCCACATGAATTTATGTGACCTAGTATCTGTTGCAGAAAAAAAGATAATCTCTATTATATATGGGAACTCTTGAGGACTTTGGTGTCCACTTGAATTCCCTAAAATACCCTTTATGTTTTTATTCTACTAAGATAACTAATGAGGGCAAAAAAGTCTAACTTTTTTTTAAAAAAAACTCTAATAACTGTCAAATTTTTCCCCTAAAAAAACTACCAGATTTTTTTTAGTGAAAGTAACTTCCATATTTTTGAAAACAAAAGAAACATGTACAATATCATTGCGAAGTTCGCGCACGCATCGCGTGCAAAAAATACTAGTATCTACTAATAGAAACAAATAGCAAGTTGCAAGGAAAAGATGAAAGCCTAAGATGCCAAAGGCCATGTAAAGGGTATCAGTTGTTCTGGGTTGAACAAACGAGGAGCATAACTTTGCTTCACCAACAATGCAGCTAGTTTGTAGCATATCAACCATCATAGTGACTATAATATAGCACAAACAAATTATGAAGAAACCATCACCAATTACAATTGGACCAACATGTGCATGTACAGTAAGAAATTTGTAAATATTTGAAGACTGTTTCACACCAATTTTTAGAAGGATTTTCACAATACTACAAACTTGGACCAACATGTGCATGTGACAAGTATATATAATAGAGACATAAACAAGCAAAAATTAATAGTTTATTTGATATTTATTTGTAGACTTTCTTTGTAAATAAATAACTAATAGTGATAGAGGAGAAGAACTCATCCACATAACCTCAAAAACTCTAGAAAGAACTCATTCACATAATCAGGAAGACTGAGTTTTTCCACATCAATACAACTACTTACGTTAAGCAATGCATGTCCTATTATTTAACAAGGAGAAAGGGAAGAGAAGCAATACGCCAGCACTACCTACCTCTCAATGCCAAATTGAAACAAGAATATGCCATATATGTATTCCTTTGGCAGGTGGTATTACAAGTAAGCAAATTCCATCACATAATACTTAAGATCTCATCCAAATAAAGGCAAGAATCCGCATCAATTAGGGATCAATTCCCACCCAAAAGATCACATTAGTCACATAGATCCTGCGTCCAAGTGGCCTCACTAAGGGCCCTTCTAGTTTATGTATTGCTAGGCATCAAATACATATAATACAATTAATTAGATATATATTTGAATTAACTTTTTTGAGGGGTCAATTGTATTAACTTTATTCTTTTCAAAGTTGTTGCTTTGGTTTATTTTAGACATCAAATCAGAGACACTTTAGAAGACAATATAAGATTATGACCTGATGATGCATAGCAGTAGTAAAGTAGTTGTTGGAATAAGGTATGGTTTGAGTTGATATGATTCAAGTCAAATTCAGGGAATCTCCAAAAAATTAACCTTCAAACAGAAGATAAAAAAGACCCCGCGAATTAAAAAAATACATCAAACGAAAATTTATGAAATAAAATCCTAGAAAAACATTAGAGAAAAGGAAAGGAAATTTACTAAACTTTAATTGGTAACAACTTTTTGTAAAAGGAAATTACCCTAGCCATCTCCTCCAATTTCTAACAATTTTCTGCAAAAGAAAATTACATTAATTCACTAAACTTTAGATCTCAACTTACTTCACAAATACTCCAATTTCATGAGATCAAGCGCACAATAAAAAGAGGAAATGAAGACAGAGAAAATGGAAAGAAATATAAACCTTCTTGCGCTGATCTTGTGCATCTTATTGTAGAAGAAGAACCCTAACATAGAAATCGCAAAACAAAAAAAAAGGTATCTGAAAATATGAAAAACGCGAGTACTAAATTAGCCAGTTGCAATTCAACTCTCTCTTTTAAAAAATTGGCCATGGATCGAAGCACGGGAAGAGAGTGAAGCACGTCAAAAACAAAGAGTAAAGAAAGCGAGTCAAAGATAGAGGAGAGAGAAGACTGGGAGAGGAGAAAAAGATCTTACGGCTTAGATGAAAAATTAGATGAAGGGCTCATATTTGCCCAGTCCTTAGGAACAGTAAACTTCAAGGATTTATCACTCAATTCACTATTGTAGTGAATAGTGGGAACTTCCCACTTTTAGAAGGGGTGGAAGTTGTTTTCTCTAACATAGTATTCCTATGTATGGCTGTAAAAAAAAGTATTCCCATGTATGGTGATGTCTAAGTAAATAGATTATGGAGGGTTCTCTTGGGTTCTCTAGGGTTTGAGGGGAAAAGTCTTGGATCTCCAATCCTTTTCCTCGATTTTTCGAGACTGAAATCCTTCGTTGGGATTACTGTCAGCCATCATGGCTGATGATATTGCAGTTAGGGTTTCCAGTTTCAAAATTACCGAGGAGGAAGATAAAGCAATTAGTTTAGATGATGTTGATATTCCCGAGAACGAACAAAATCTTGATTTGGCGTTAGTAGGCAAGGTTCTAACCGTTCGAAACTTCAATTTCGAGGCATTAAAGAGGATCCTGAATCAAATCTGGGCCATCTCTTCAAGCGCTCTTTTTAACCCTATTGAACAGGGCTTATTCGAGGTACAATTTGTGTGTCGAAGGGATAAAGAAAAGGTCTTGGCAGGTCGACCTTGGACGTTCGATCATAATTTAGTGATGTTGCAGGAGATTGATGACCATATCCAACCTTCGAATATCGAGATGAACCTATGCCCCTTTTGGGTGCGTTTGTACAATCTGCCAATGGGTTCTCGAACTGAGGGTCACATTCGAATAATTGGTGGCTGCATAGGAGATGTTTTGGAGATTGAATCGGATGGAGCGCAATGGGATAAATCAGCCCGTGTCCGAATTCTTCTTGATGTTACCAGGCCCTTGAGAACAGTTCAGCGGATATCGATGAAGAAGGGGGAACTGCGCTCATTGAAATAAAGTATGAGCGATTACCAACCTTCTGCTACGCTTGCGGGATGATCGGTCATATTGAGAGAGACTGTTTGGTTAATCAAGAAGATGAGAGAAGTGAAGAGAAGCAATAGGGGGGTTTGGCTTAGGGCATCTCCAAGGAAAGGACGGTTGAAGTTAGAGGAGGAAACGAAGAATTTTCTTCGAGGTGCTCGAAGTCTTAAGTTCGAAGGGCCATCAATGAAGGGAAGTGGTAGGTCTCAATAACTTGTTTCGAGGGCTGCTGCTGGAGTGCCTAAGGCCACGCTTTTGCTGCAGGAGTATGACACGCCTATGGTAGAGTCTTTTGCTCAACTTCTGGATGCAAATCCTTGTCAAGGGGTGGAGCCCTCCGCTCAACCACCGAAGGACATACCTTCTCAAGGGAAGTCGCAAGAACTTAATTTGGGGGCTGCTGCTGTTGTACCCAAGCCTATGCCATTACTGCCGGCGTATGAAGCGACTATGGTGGGGTCCATCTTTCAATCTCCGAATGCTACCCCTTCCAAAATGGTGCTTTGCCAAGAATGCCGAAGGTAATGTTTTAGACTTCCCAATTTCTCTTGTGGCTAATAATGATAGTGGGATTGCTAAAGGACGAAAAATGAAAATGAGAGTTCACAATAAAAAGTCTGCTCATGTTGAACAATCTTCTGCCCCATGTAATAATTTGCATGAAAGTAATAGTGGGGAAAAAGAAAATGGCTTGATCAAATGGTTGTGAATGAGGAAGTTTGTGATGGTTCGGCTAACAAGAAAATAAAAGGTGATGTTAATGTAGTTGATGGCAGTGTTTGATTATACTGTGGAGGCGGAGGTTGGTGATGACCAACCCCGCCGGTCATTATGAATATTTTATGCTGGAACTGTCGGGGTATGGGTAACCCCTGGACAGTTCGACAACTTAGAAGATGGAATGCTTCTATTACCCCCGACATGATGTTTGTGTCGGAAACTATGGTTAAAAAAGATATTGCTGAACAGGCCAAGGAAAGGAGCGAATTTTCTAATGCTTTTGGGGTGTCAAGTGTGGGAAGATCTGGAGGATTATGTATGTATTGGGAAAATGATACTATTGACTTCACTTTGGTGTCATTTTCTCAAAATCGTATTTGTGGAGATGTGGTTAGTAGGGGTGCTGTTCGATGGCGTTTTATTGGTGTGTATGGGTGGCCGGAGGAGTCAAATAAGCATCATACATGGGAGCTTATTAGACATCTTTGTTCTGAGTATGAGGGGCCTATAGTTGTAGGAGGGGATTTTAATGAGATTTTGTGCTATGAGGAGAAAGAAGGGGGTGCAGATAGAGAAACAAGAGCTATGAGAGGGTTTAGGGAGGTTATTGACGATTGCGATTTACAAGATCTTCGATTTGTGGGGCAATGGTACACTTGGGAGAGAGGTGATAACCCGGAAACGAGAATAAGAGAGCGGTTGGATCGGTTCTTTGTGTCTCAGTCATGGATGCAACTATATCCTGAAGCTTTTATTGAGCATCTTGTTCGATATAAGTCGGATCATGCATCTATTGTTCTTAAGAGTGTGGTTCCTAGGGTTCCGAGGTATCGTGACCGAAGTTTCAAGTTTGAAATAAGTTGGCTTCTTGATGAGGGGTGTGAAGGAGTTGTGAGAGGGGCGTGGGAGGACACGCAAGGTGAGTCCATTCAATGCAGATTGGCAGCGGTGGCTAGGGGCTTAGTGGTTTGGAGTAAGGAGGGATTCTGTAACTTGGCAAAGAAAATTGAGAAGGTGGAAATGCTGCTCCATGAGGCGCAAAAAGAAGAGACTTCAGAGTCGAGCTGCGAGAGATGCGGGGTTTTAGAAAAAGAGCTCGACGAATTAAATGCAAAACTCGAAGCTTATTGGTATATGAGGTCGAGAGTAGCGGAGATTAAGGATGGGGATCGTAATACTGCTTATTTCCATCATTAGGCGTCGCAGAGAAAGAAGCGTAACAAGATTAATGGGCTCTTTGATTCTCATGGGACGTGGCAAACTGAAGTAGAAGAAATTGAAAAAACAGTTGAATCGTACTTTGATGGCATTTTTACATCTAGTGCACCGTCGGGTGCGGCAATTGAAGAGGTTCTGCAACATGTTAAGTCTTCAGTCTTGCAAGAATACAATGACATTATGATGAAGCCTTATTCAAAAGAAGAGATTTATGAGGCTTTGAACCAAATGCACCCTTGTAAGGCCCCGGGGCCGGATGGAATGCACGCAATCTTTTATCAGCGTTTTTCGCATATCATTGGTGATGAGGTATTTGATTTTATTAGCAATATTTTGCATAGTTTCTACTGCCCTGCTACTATAAACTGTACTAATATTGCTCTCATACCCAAAGTCAAATCCCCTACTCTTGTATCTGAGTTCAGACCTATTAGTCTCTGTAATGTGTTGTATAAGATTGCTTCCAAAGCTCTTGTTCTTAGATTAAAAAAGTTCCTCCTTGATATTGTAACGGAAATCAAAGTGCTTTTGTTCCTGGGAGGTTGATTACAGATAACTCCCTTATAGCATGCACTGGACATTTTTCATTCTATGAAGAAGAGGAACAATAGCAGGAAAGGCTTAATTGCCATGAAGCTGGACATGAGCAAAGCTTATGATCTTGTTGAGTGGGACTTTCTGCGGAAATTATTGTTGACTATGGGATTTGATGGCCGCTGGGTGAATTTGGTGATGAGTTGTGTCTCCTCGGCTTCTTACTCTTTTATTATCAATGGAAGAGTGAGTGGTTCAGTTGCCCCCTATAGGGGTCTTAGGCAAGGAGATCCTCTTTCTCCTTTCCTATTTATTTTGGTTGCTGATGCTTTTTCCCAGATGATACAGAGTAAAGTGAATTCTAGGGAGCTTCATGGTGCTAAGGTAAGCCGAAATGAACTAGAAATATCTCACCTTCTTTTTGCATATGACAGCCTTCTGTTTACTAGAGCCACCCGACAGGAATGCATGATAATAGTTGATATTCTCAACCCAGTACGAAGCGGCATCCGGTAAGAAAATTAATTATGAGAAGTCGGAGGTGTCTTTCAGTAAAGGTGTAAGCTGTTTGCAGAAAGAGAGTTTGATTGACCTTCTTCAAATGAGGCAGGTTGAGAAGCACCAAAAATATCTTGGCATCCCAACCATTAGTGGGAGATCAAAGAAGATGGTGTTCCGGGATCTGTTAGATAGAGTGTGGAAAAAACTGAGGGGTTGGAAAGAAAAAATGTTATCTCGGGCAGGGAAGGAAGTGTTGATAAAAGCTATCATTCAAGCTTTGCCTACCTATTTAATGGGTGTTTACAAGATTCCTACAACAATCATTCTAGAGATTCATTCAGCGATGGCTCGTTTTTGGTGGGGTGGTAAGGGCACGGAAAGGAAGATGCATTGGCTCAATTGGGAGAAAATGTGTAAGCCTAAATGTATGGGAGGGATGGGTTTCAAAGATCTCTCGGTGTTTAATGATGCACTACTAGGTCGTCAGGTGTGGCGGTTGATACATTACAAAGGCTCGTTGTTGAGTCGTGTGTTGTGTGCTAAGTACTACCCCGATGGTGATGTGATGCAAGCTAGATTGGGCTACTCTAATAGCTTTTCTTGGAGGAGCATTTAGAGTGCGAAGAGTAATTCAAGGAGGGGCTAATTTGGAGGGTGGGTGATGGTTGCGATATTGACATTTGGAGCGCGCCTTGGGTAGGAGACGAGAGAAGGATGTTCATTGAGAGTGGAAGAGTTGACGGGCTGAATGTTGTGAATGATTTGATTGACGGTGAGACGAAAGAGTGGAATATTGAGTGTATGAAAAGGCATTTTAATGGTAGAGATAACAAATGTATCTTGTCAATCCCATTGATTTCTAGGGAGGTGGAGGATGAATTGACTTGGGCTTTTTCGAAGGATGGTTTTTATTCTGTGAAGACCGCATATATGCTAGGGAAATGGGGCAATTTAGATGATTTTCATCGTGCTTGGGTTGTCTTGTGGAGCATGGAGGTGTCCCCAAAGGTTAGACACTTTTTGTGGAGATATTGCACAATCTCGTTACCTACGAGGGAGGTCCTTAGGACTCGTCATTTGCTTGATGATGGCAGCTCCCCCTAGTGCCCCAATGTAGCTGAGACGACGCACCACACTCTATTTTCATGTCCTTGAATTCAGAACTTATGGGTGGCGAATGGCTGTGAAGCGCTGGTGAGTACTGATGGCGTGGGAAGTAGGTGTGAAGCAGTGGAGAATTGGGCTGAGCTTGATAAAAAAGTGGTGCATCGAGGGAGTTATTTGGCATGGAATATTTGGGCTGAACGCAACCGATTTGTTTTAGAGAATCACATCCAACCTCTAGCAGTGGTTAGCCAGCGTGTGGGGAGACAAGTTGAGGAGCACAACGAGTACACAACCCGGATCTACGGCAAGCCTGGGCGTGTGGTACAAGTGAGTGCTAGTCGTTGGTGCTCGTCTCCTTTAGGTACTATCAAGATTAATGCTGATGCTCATCTAGGCGCTGATGGTTGGGTGGGGACTGGAGCTGTCGCTCGTGATTCTACGGGTAAGGTGTTATTTGCGGGTGTGCGAAGACAATGTGCTTGCTAGCCCCCGGATGTTGCCGATTGCAAAGCCATCCTTTTTGCGGTTCGTCTAGCCAAGTCTCATGGCCTTTTGGATGTGATCATTGAGTCTGATGCTCAAGTTGTTATCTCTAGACTTTCTAAAGCAGCTTTATTTTTTTCAGATTTAGACTCTATTTTAGGTGATGTTATTTCTTTGAGTACAAGCTTTAATTCTATTAGTTTTAGCCATGTTAAGAGGGATAGGAATACTGTTGGCCATGACCTTGCTAGAGTTGTGCCGTTTGGAGTGGAGTAGTGTTGGGAGAACCATTGTCCTAGGGATGTTTCCCCTTATGTACTGATGGACGTTATATCCCTTGATTAATGCACATCTCTTTCCTTTCAAAAAAAAAAGTAAATAGATTATGACGTTGAACGCTGGAAGCTATGCTATTCAAATATTGCCTTCTTTCCTAAATGATAGATCACACTTGACTTCGATGGCCTGCATATGATTTCAATCATAAATTTGATAGAAATTATGTGTACATATACTATTGAAATTCTAAGGTGATTATATTTGAAAAAAGACTACTAGAGTGGGGCCAAAACATGTGTTAGCCAATTATATTGTCAACTCATATCCTAAATATATCCTACTCGTTTCCTACTAATTTCATTACTTTTGTTTTCCAAAATTCCAAAAATCATTTTACATGATTTTATGTAAATTCCAAATATAATAAAAAATTTTAAATAAAAAATGAAAAAAGAAAATCGAAAATTTTATTTTCTATAAAAGGAAAAAATTTCCAACTTTTTTCCAGATTTTTTTTTGAGGGAAAATATTTTCTCTCTCCTCCATTCTTCATCCTTGTTCGTCATCCATGTTCACGACACAAAAGTTAATCTCTTATTACACTAGAATAATGCCGACACTAGAATAAGGAAGTTGCCGAAGTTTAAGATATGAGGATGAGAACATGGTGGATTTCATCTAATTGGTAAATTACTTAAATGATCAGCAAAGTTTCTTCTTCTTGAAGCTTTTTTGAAACTTTCTCTCGGCGTAGTTTAAGGCGATTTGCCTCATCCTGCGCTGGCGCCATGGTAAGAGGGCGAGCCAAGAAAAGTGCTCAGAAGGGAAAGGGAAAATCGAAGGGACCGTCGTCGTCGCCGGTAAGAAAGACGAAAAGTGTGGATGAAGTAATTGGAATTCCAGCTCTGAAAGTTCCTAGTACTATTCCAGAGAAACCTGAATCGGATGAGGAGGAACTAGATGATGTGACTGAGATTATTCCTCCACCTTTGTTGGAGGATAGGATTCAGCACTCGATGGAGAAGGCGATCTTGTCAGATTGGTTGAATGTTATTTAGAGTGCTTCCAAGGAGGAAGTGGAGTGAGAAGGCTCTCGTGGGCCGCGAGATCTACGATTCCAGTTCCGGAGGTGACTAAGGTAAGCTCTAATCCTAATGTAGTATCAATAGAGTCTGAGGATATACAGGATGAAGTAGAGTATTGGTCATCGGCGGTGGTGTGTTATGTTCTTGGTGCGAACCCACCCTTAAGCGTGATGGAGGGTTATTTTCGTCGCATTTGGGGTAAGTTAGGCATTGATAAGATCGGTGTTATTGGTAGAGGGTTCTTCATTGTGCGATTTGAATCAATGGAGTCTTGTTTGAAAGTTGCAACTGAGGGATTCCAATTTTTTGACCAAAAACCACTCATCACAAAAATCTGGGACCCTGATATGTTCGTTGATAAAACTGATGTGAAGAGTGTGCTTATTTGGGTTAAATTTCCCAAATTACCATTTAAATACTGGGGTGAAATTTTTTTGTTCAAGATAGCAGGTATTATTGGAAGTGCAGTGAAAATGGACCAAGCTACAAAAGACAAGGATAAGTTGAGTTTTGCTCGAGTTATGATAGAAGTGGGTATGCAACAACAATTGCCAGATGTTGTTGAATTTTGTAATGAACATGGGGTTCTAGTAACTCAGATGGTTGAATACGAATGGAAGCCTGTGCAATGTGGAAAATGTAAGGGGTTTGGACATGAGGAGATGCAATGTAAGAGAAACACAGGGAGGAAATGTGGGTGCAGAAGAAGAAAGTGGTAACTGATGATGAAGGTTTTCAGTTGGTTGGGGGAGTACAACCTCAACCTGGGTTGAATGCCATAGCTCAACCTACTGTGAATGTGCATAACTCGTTTGCGCATTTGCTAGTTGCAGTTGAAGAGGAAGGTGCTATGAATGATGTAAGGGAGAATGGGACTGAGACAGTGATATCTAGGACTACCAAGGTGGCCTCTGGTGTCTGTAGTACCAATACTGGTGAGACTAGCTACAACGGTGTAGCGAAGGAAATGGAGGTGTAGGTGGATAAAATGAATGATAATGGTCCGGGGGTGATTCCTCCTTGCCAAAATGGATAATATACGTGCTTGGAACGTGAGAGGTCTAAACAATTAGTTGAAGCAAAATGAGGTGAGAAGCTTTATTTATTCTCACAATATCAAATTGTTTAGCCTCTTAGAGACTAAGGTGAAAGCACATAACCTTGGCAAAATGTATCAAAACCTTTGTCAAGGATGTTATTTTACTCATAATTTTAGTTGTCATGAAAATGGTAGAATTGTAGTTGGATGGTGTCCTGATGCTTTTGACTTGACAATTATGCATGTTAATAGTCAATTTATCCATTGTTTTGTGACTCCTAAACATGGTAATTTGTTCTATTGAACATTTGTTTATGGCTTTAATGATGGCCATAGTAGATTGGAATTGTGGAGAGCTTTAAAAGAGATTGCCAGTATCTGCCAATGTCCATAGCTGTTACTTGGAGATTTTAATGCCCTGAGTTGTGTTGAGGATAGAATTGGTGCTCCATTTAGGTTGCCTGAAATTGCCCATATGGTGGAATGTTTGAATATGTGTCAGCTTGAAGATGTGAAGGCTACAGGAAGTCATTTTACCTGGTGTAATAAGCAGGAAGGTGTTCAGAGGGTGGTTTCTAGAATTGATAGATTTTTAGCAAACTCTAGATGGTTGGAAAGCTATGAACAAGCAGAAGTTGCTTTCCTACCTGTAGGGGATTTTGATCATACCCCAATGCTTTTATGTGTATACCTTGACAGTAATCTGAAGAAGCCATTTCGTTTTCAGAATATGTGGTGCCATCACCCTGAGTTTCTTGACGTTGTGAGGAGATCTTAGGGTACTCAGATTCAGGGCTGTAGAATGTTCAGAGTTTTTCAGAAGATGAAGTTGGTGAAGAATGAGTTGAGGGAGATGAATAAGAGAGGTTTTGGAGATGTAGAAGTTAACTTAGTGAAAGCTAAGGCAGAACTTACTACTACTCAGAATGCTTTGATGCTGCATCCTACCAACTCTGCACTCATTGAGCAAGAAAGAGTAGCCCTGTGTAATGTGAAAGCTGCTAATAAGAACTTATACATGATGCTTCAACAAAAGTCTAAGCTGACTTGGTTGAAATGTGGAGATGAAAACTCCAAAATGTTCTACCAAGCCCTGAAAGCTAGAAGGAGACATAATAGAGTTCATGCTATCCATGATAAAAATGGCAACTGGGTTAACAAGAGAGAGCAAGTGGATGCTAAGTTCATTGACTTTTATACAGACTTATTCACTGGCAAGGAGCAGAAACAGCCTGTTCTGGAGACCTTGGTTAATAATGGAAGGAAGCTGACAGTGGAGCATTTGAGCATCTTGAACAGTGAGATAACTAAGGATGATGTTAGAAGCGTTATGTTCAGCATACCAGATGACAAAGCACCTGGCATCGATGGTTTTAACAGCTGCTTTTACAAGTATTGTTGGGACATCATAGGTGATGAAGTAAGTGAGGCCATTCTTAATGTTTTCAGAACAGGTAAACTGTTGAAAGCAATTAATGTCACTACCCTTACCTTAGTTCCTAAGGTTAAGTGTCCTTCTAGTGTGACTGAATTCCGCCCCATTGCATGTTGTTCTGCATTATACAAATGTATAACTAAGATTATAAGTGAAAAACTAAACAATTTCTTGCCTGATTTAGTTTCAACAAGCTAGGGGGCTTTTGTGGCTGGCAGAAGCATTCTTCATAATGTAATGATCTGCCAAGACCTAGTCAAATGCTATAACAGGAAGTCAAGTAGAGGCTGTTGTATGATGAAGTTGGACTTAAAAAAAAGCATATGACACTGTGAACTGGAGCTTTCTAAGGCAAATGCTTATTGGTGTGGGTTTTCCTGAGAGATTTTCTGAGCTGATTATGACTTGTGTTCAAACTCCTATGTTCTCAATCATGATAAATGGTTCCCCTACTGGCTTTTTTGGGGCTCAGAGAGGTTTGAGACAAGGGGACCCTATGTCCCCTTTACTCTTTGCTTTATGTATGGATTATTTAGACAGGATAATGCAATATGTAGGTGAATTGGAGGGGTTCAAATACCATGTGAAATGTTAAAGCTTGAAGCTAACTGATCTCTGCTGTAATACCCCATATTTTTGAGTATTTATTCAAGTAATTAAAATATTTATTTTCTAAAATAAATATTTTAAGCAAAGGGTATTTTAGCAATTTCACTCGTTTTAAATTGTTTTGGCGGAAGATGGCGCCAAATTTCGATTTCTTAAGCTTTTGGTTTTAAATCCTATTTTTTTTTTTGGGCCATATTTTCCTACGGGATTCTATACTAATTGGGCGGGGGGGGTTTGTTTTCCAAAAATTTCCAAATTTATGATGGATGTTACACATCTTGGTTTAGTCTCCTAATTTATGGTGAAGGTTACAAACTATTTTATTTTGGAAATTAAGTACTACCTATTCTACTCCTATAAATACCCCATACCTTAAGGCATCTTTTCCACACAAAAACTTTGAAGAATCCATACTCTCTTACTTCAAAGTTCTTCATTCTCTTCTTCATCTACTCTAGTTTTATATTTCTTATTCAAGTTCCAATTTTCTTTGGTTTAAGAAAAATATTTTCATATTTCTCACTCAAATATATTATGCTCATGATAGGTCATTCATGTTTAAATTCATGATTAAGTTCTTGTGATAAGTTACTTATTGGGTGGTTATGAGAAAGCTCAAGCATAAGAATAAGTGAAGATACTAGTATACTCTTTGTGCAAGATCAAGGTACGTTATGTAGCTAGATCTTTCGAAATGTGGTTTTATGAGGTAAAGTTGTTTATTGATTTAATGGTTGGATTGGTTTGGAAATTTGGTTTTAAATGGTTATAATATTTTATTATTCACTCTTGGAAGTAAAAAGAAGGAATGATTTTATCAATCATTTTTATATAAAAGTTTTATTATCCTTTTTGGAAAATTAAATTATTTTTAAAAAGAAAGGTTTGATTGGTTTTTATGAACTTGAAATGTTCAAAATGTTATTGATGAGAAAAGGAGATTATTTTATGGCTTACCAGTCATATTATTATTATTACCGCTTGATTAACATCAAGAGCTTCAAAGTCCACTTGCTGGCAATTATTGTTACCCCTTGATATAGATCCGTGATGGGATGACTAGCTTGGGGGGTGTGCACACTTAGCAAAATAGAAGGGGAGATAAGAAGAGGAATTGTTTTCAAGATTATATTTTATCCAAATTATTTGGAAATAGTTTGTTCTTAAAAGGTTATTCTTGAATTATTATTCAAGTGTTTGGAAAGAGTTTGTTCTTAAAGGTTATTCTTGAGTTATTATTAGTGTTTGAAAATAGTTTATTCTTAAAGAATTATTCTTGAATTATTAGTAATGGAGTTTTCGAAATGTAAATTGTTACGAACTAACAAATGTGTTACTTATCTAGTACATTTCGTACTCAGTTGTATACTGACGCGTATTTTCTTTTTCCTTTTTGGCTTTGCCCTGTTTACCTTTTTGGTAAGCAGTTTTGCAGGTGAATTATGGATGTGCATGGGAGCATACTAGGAAGGAGATCTTCACCTAGGTTAGGGTGTTTTATTTATTTTGGAGTTTGAGACAATATTTACTTTTATTAATAAAGTATTATTATTTTTTGTTAAAGTCTTCCGTTGCAACTTATTTAGTTAGTTAGAAGTTGGTTGCCGAAAGCGTGTTAGTCACGTGGCGGCAATACTCCTAAATTACTCAAATATTATTTACTAACTTATTTATTTAAAAGTGAGTAATTTGGGGGTGTTACATCTGCTTTGCAGATGATTTGTTACTATTCTGTAATGGTGACTTTAGGTCTATCTATACCCTACTTCAAGGCTTTCAGATGTTTTCAAATGCAACTGGCCTTGAGGTGAACATTCAGAAGTCAGAAGTTTATTTTGCAGGGATGAAAGAGGAGGACATGAAGAGGGTGGCTGATGTTAGTGGTTTTAAGGTAGGCAGATTGCCTTTCAATTACCTAGGGGTTCCCATAACTATTGGTAAACTGAAGGCTAGGGACTGTCAAGAGTTAATTGAAAAAATGGTGAGAAGAATAAGAGTTTGGAGTACACGTAATCTTTCCTTTGCAGCTAGATGCCATCTCATTAACTCTGTCCTAATGAGCATACATGTGTATTGGGGGCAATTATTTTTAATTCCTAAGGGGGTGATGAAGGAAGTTAATTGTATCTGCAGATGCTTCTTATGGTCAGGAAAACATAATGACAGCAAAGTAAGGGCTATAGCTTAGGATGGTTTGTGTCATTCCAAGGGTGCTGGAGGTCTGGGTTTCAGACACACTGGTAACTGGAACCTAGCTGCAGTGAATAAGCTGGCTTGGAGTGTTGCTCAGAAAAAAGACAACATGTAACACCCCATAATTTTTGCTCCTAGTTTTTCGCAAGAGTTTTCCCTAAAACTATTATTTTCATTAAATTAGTGATTTCGATTTTTATAAATTCTTGGGAGCCGAAATATTGTTATTATTTGACATGCTAAGTATGTGTATTATATATGTATATGTATATATGTATATATGTATATATATATATATATATATATATATATGCATATATGTATATATATATATATATATATATATGTATATATGTATATGTATATATGTATATATATGTATATGTATATGTATATGTATATATATATATGTATATATATATGTATATGTATATATATGCATAAGTATATATATATATGTATATGTATATATTTATAATATAATTTATTAGAGTTATTTTCATTATTAAGTATTTTTAAAGTTTATTAGGCGCGATTTAGGAAGTTATCGATTTATCGCGTAACAGACTTTTGTCGCATGAATCTTTGATGATTGGGCCGAAAATATTTGGTGTGGATTGGGCTTGGGTCAGCCGACCATGTGGAGGGAAGGGGAGATATTTTTCTTCACTCATTTTGGTGTCTCTTTGCATTTTCCTAACCTCCATAATTGTAACACGCCGACAATTCTCCCTTTTCTAATATACCTTTTTAAAATAAAACATAGAGAATTATCAAAGTATTATCGCCCGTGTGAAAACGTATCGGCTTATTCAGAATTTTGCAGCGGAAAACATAATAATAAACTTTATAAAAAACACTTAGTCAACAACAAGTCAACTCCAAAACCAACCAACCAAAACCAAAGTCAAACTTAAAACCAACCAACTATGAAATGTATAACTCAAAAGTACTGTAAATAAACTACGCAAGCACTCCAATCCCGATCCCAATGATGCATCATCTTCAAACGTATAGACAGACAATGCACTATTGATCCCTAGAGACTGTTCACCAAAATGGATCATAACAGGATCAATAAGGCAAAGCCATGATCAACATACACAACAAAAGCACGTAATCAGCAAAGCTGAGTACTTACATACTAAACAAATAAACAATCCTAACATGATACTAATAAATAGTAAGCAGGAATAAATAATAATATAATAACCTGCAGATAACTTTTACTGAACTAAACTTTAACAATATTCTTATTACTTTAAATGGTTCAGTCAATGGACCGAGTTGTCTAACTAAAACCAGCCTTCCCTTTGGAAGACGAAATACGGGTGCGACTCCGTATTCCCATGACCTACGATATTGAGGAACCTTTTAAATAAAAAAAATAGGACACGGTGATCAATCCGGCCCTAGAAAAAGCCATGGCACGCTCACCATGTACCCCAACTCCTATTTATCCAACACTTCAGACGTGCACCAGTCTAAAGCTATTGCTATCCAGTTTCACTTTACATGATTTACCAGTTATTACTTGTTATGACTCACAAGCAACACAAATAGTAAAATCAACAAACAATCACAACTTTCCTTTTATCTTAGGATTAGATAAGTGATCACATAACTTAACAATCCAAGATTAATACCAACTTTAATTCAATCTTTCTTATTTGTTGAACCTAGCCAACAACCAAACTACCTTTCATAGGCATAAAATATCAACTTACAAAATAAGGCCCTCGGTCCTTAAAAAGCAGTGAAATACTTAAAAGGGAACAATGATCAATCATGATCCAAGCTAATATATATATATATATATATATATATATATATATATATATATATATATATATATATATATATATATATATATATATATATATATATATATATATATATATATATTAATTCCCTCATGTGAATTAATAAAATAAAGTTCCCAACCAACATGCTTGCATCAATCTTCCATACAAACATGATATAAATCTCATAATATAAATCTCAAAATCAACATGTTTACACAACGGCATAAAACATGCAAAATCCAACATAATAGAAATCATATATGAACTCAACATAGTTCCTATACATGATACTACATAATTCTCCTTCCTAAAATCATGATACTACTTCAATCAACACATAGGTATGTACGTACCTTGTGTAGTCAAACTGAGAGGCCACTTTAACAGTCTTAAAAGTCGCCTAGAGAGAATTTTCCGCCTATAATAACCAATATAAATTCATAATCAATCCTTCATGAATTTACAGCAATAATAAAATGCTTTAAATCCTTCTAAACATGTTTAAAACCTTTCCCAATAATAAAACTTGATTATTTAACCTCCTAGCATAATACTTACTACACTAGTGGTTAAAATCCATCATAAAACTCCATAAAAATACTCCCTTTAAAATTTCCAGCAACATATTATAAGTTAAAACTACCTCTAAACATATTCAAACATACTTAAAATCATAAAGATAATAAATTTCATAACTTATAATAAACTACTATGATTTCTAACTTTCAAAACCCTAAAAATTCATGCTTTGATAATTAAAACTCTAATTTAAACTCAAATATGCAAATCAGATTTTTATTTCTTCAATACATAAATTATATAACTTAGATTCAATATTAAATCATCAAACTATAACTTAAAAATATAAACTTTGAACAAAACTTGAGGAGGAAGAAAAGAAATCAAACCAAGGCAAAGGAAACAAGGAACGAAGAAGGCGCCGGACAAGAAGGGCCGGCGGCGGTGTCGACGGAGCTGCTGCCGACTGGCGGCGGTGGTCGGCGAGGGGAGGCGTGAAGGCCGAAGGAAGAAAAAGAAAAGAGAGAGAAAAAGAAAAGAGATGGCCGAAAATTTGGGAGGAAGGAGGAGAGAGAAAATAATTGTGTGGGAAAAGGTAATTGGGCTCTAATTATAAATCCATTTCCAAGCCTAAGAGTGTTTGGGTTCCTCAAACCCATTTAAGAGTCCTTTTTCAAATCCAAAAAGTATTTCAAACATTTCAAATACTTTTCAAAGCATGACTGTAATAAAATATTTGACGCGCATAAATCATAAAATAATTCCTTTGACTTTCAAATAGTCAACATTTGAAGAAATAAATCATTAAAATAATAAAATATATTCAAATATAAATAACTATATATTAAAATATATTCATAAAATTCATAAATTTACGGGGATTACAGTCTACCCCTCTTAAAAGAAGTTTCGTCCCGAAACTTGATTCGAAAACTCACACATTTTCAAAAGTTTTTAACTCAACTCCCATTGGAGAAATACTTGTGCCACTCATGTGCACTCTTTGGCCAACTTAAAACACTTGTGTTACTCATGAACACATTTTCTTATGCGGGGAATCTATTTATTTTGCACCAACATGTGCAAATCGCCAAAATAAGCATAAAAAATACCATAAAAATAGGTAAAAAGCGCGAAATTCTATCGCATTCTACCCCCCCTTAAAGAAAACGAGTTACACCCTCGTAACTCACCTCAAGGAATAAATTTGGGTACTTCTTCATTTCAACTTCAGCTTCCCACATTGCCTCTTCGGACTCATGGTTGGACCAAAGCACCTTCACGATATTGACATCCCTATTGCGTGCACTACACACCTTCTTATCAAGAATTTTCACAGGCCTTTCCTCATAAGTGAGGCTACTATCAATCTGGATCCTCTCAGGCTCCAAGACATGACGCTCATAAGGGATATAACGCTTGAGTTGGGAAATATGAAACATATCGTGCATCTTCTCGAACTCCATTGGCAAAGCCAACCAAGCTACCTTCATAATTCTTTGCAGAATCTCATATAGGCCTACATATTTGGCACTTAATTTGCCCTTTTTCCCAAATCTCATCACACCCTTAGTTGGTGATACTTTCCGAAACACTTTATCACCTACTTCGAACTCATCTTCTCTTCGCTTCAAATCGGCATAACTCTTTTGCCTATCTTGAGCAGCTTGAATTCTGGCATGAATCAACTTCACATTCTTGACAGTCTCCTCAATTAATTCTGTCCCCAATACTATATTTTCACTAAAATCATTCCAACAAATGGGACTTCTACACTTTCTTCCATATAACGCCTTAAAAGGTACCATCTTAATACGCGCATGATAACTATTGTTGTATGAAAACTCAATCAAATCTAATTGGTCTTCCCAACTACCCTGAAAGTCAATAGCACAGGCTCTCAACATATCTTCCATCGTTTGGTTAGTCCTCTCAGTCTGACCATCGGTCTCAGGGTGAAAGGCAGTACTCATTTTCAATGTTGTTCCAAGATTTAACTGGACCTTTTGCCAAAATTTTAAGAGGAATCTCGAATCACGATATGAAATAATATCGGTTAGAACCCCATGTAATCTCACTACATGCTTAACATACGTCTTTGCAAGTTTCTTCTTCTTCCATGTCTCTTTAATTGGAATGAACACGGTCGACTTCCTTAGACGGTCCACAATAACCCATATAGTATCATTGCCATTCCTCGTCCTAGGCAAAGCAGTCACAAAATCCATTGAAATGGAATCCCACTTCCATCCAGGAACCTTAAAGGATTGAACCTTCCCCATGGGTCTCTTATGATCTATCTTGACTATCTGACAGGTTAGACACTTATAAACGAACTCGGCAACCTCACGCTTCATGTTTGGCCACCAATAGATTTGCTTAAAGTCCTTATACAGCTTGTCACCCCTAGGGTGCACATAATACGGAGTATTATACCCCTCATCCATAAGACGTCTCTTAAGCTCATCACATTTTTGTGGTACACACCACCTTCCCTTGAACCTCAGACTACCATCATCATGGATCTTAAAATCAACTTCCTTACCTTGCCTCATATTCTCCTTAATCTTCTCTAGGTGCTCATCCCCAACTTGACCCTCTTTGATCTCGTCGAAAATTGACAACCCCAATGATAAAGCACTCAATCTTGCCTCGATTTCCCCAGGTTTTTATATTTCTAGGCTAAGTCTTTGCATATCTCGACACAACTCCTCAGGAACTACCAAGACATTCATGCTATGACTCGACTTCCTACACAACGCATCAGCAACTACATTCGTCTTCCCCTTATGATATTGGATGTTTAAATCATAATCCTAAATCAAATCTAACCATCTTCTCCGCCTCATATTGAGGTCTTTCTGGGTGAAAATATACTTCAAACTTTTATGGTCAGTAAAGATCATAAAAGGTTGCCCCATAAAGATAATGTCTCCAAATCTTCAAGGCGAACACAATAGCAGCTAACTCTAGATCATGGGTAGGGTAATTAACCTCATAAGGTTTCAATTGACGCGACGCATACGCGATCAACTTTCCATTCTGCTGCAACACACATCCCAAACCATTCTTTGAAGCATCACTATACACCTCAAATCCCTCGTTCCCATCAGGCAGGGTCAAAACAGGTGCGGAGGTCAAACGCTCATTTAAAATCTGAAAAGCTTCCTTACACTTCTCACTCCACTCGAATTTTGACTCCTTTTTCATCAAATTGGTCATTGGCCTCGCTATATTCGAGAAATCTCTCACAAATCTCCTATAATAGCCAGCTAGACCTAGGAAACTTCGGATATCCGACACATTCTTTGGAGTAGGCCACTCACTCACAGCTTGAATCTTAGCAGGATCTACAGAGACTCCTTCCTTAGACACATAGTGACCCAAAAATGCTACTTTCTCCAAACGAAACTCACACTTAGAGAACTTGGCATACAATTGATTCTTCCTAAGCGTCTCCAATATAATCCTCAAGTGCTCGTCATGCTCTTTTTCATTCTTCGAATAGATCAGGATATCATCAATGAATACCACAACGAACTTATCTAAGAACTCATGGAAAATCCTATTCATCAAGTCCATAAATATGGCAGGTGCATTGGTTAACCCAAAAGGCATTACAGTGAACTCATAGTGACACATAACGAGTCCTAAATGCAGTCTTAGGTATATCCTTATTAGCTACCCTCAACTGGTGATACCTCGAACGCAAATCAATCTTCGAGAACACGCTCGCTCCATTCAATTGATCGAATAGGTCATCAAGGATACTTGTTCTTGATGGTTACATTATTCAATTTCCTATAATCGATACACAACCTCATACTCCCATCTTTCTTCTTAAAAAACAACACAGGAGCTCCCCAAGGTGATGACTGATGCACTAGGCCTAATATAACCTTTATCGAACAGCTCTTGCAACTACGTCTTCAATTCACTCATCTCAGGAGGTGCCATTCTATAAGGTGCTTCAGATATAGGTGCAGTTCCAGGAACTAAGTTTATGGTGAACTCAACAGCTCTAGCAGGCGGCATACTCGAAATCTCACTCGGAAACACATCCATAAACTCATTCACGATTGGAACATCCTCAATATTTAACCCAACTTCTTTACTAACATCTTGCACATTACAGAAAAATAGCTCACACCCCTTCTTCATCAACTTCTTCACTTGCATCGCAGAAATAACCCCAAAGTTCTTGGACTTCCCAAAACGTCTATACGAGGTCAACTTCCCCAAAGGGTTTCTTAAAACTACTTTTTGAACTTCACAGTCTATTTTGGCCTTGTATAAACTTAGCCAATCCATCCCCAGAATTACATCTAGGCCTCCTAGGTTAAACTCTATCAAATCAGAAGGGAAAACACAGTCTCCTATATTCAGAGGCAAATTTTTAAACAACTTAGTACACCTTATGGTCTCACCAGTAGGTATACTAACAGGAAAATCAATCACCTCAAAATCTACTAACCCCAGGCTTTTAATAACAGGTGACGAAACAAAAGAATAAGTCGCCCCCGAATCAAATAACGCTTTAACTAGCACGGAGTTAATAGAAAAAGTACCAGAAACTACGTCGGCAGATCGTTCAGCTTCATTGCGACTCATCACGAACAGTTTACTCGGAGCCTTGTTCTGGTTGTTGCTTTCACTAGCAGGCTTATTGTAGCTCGCTTGGTTGTTTAGTACCCCTACAGACTTCGAACCCTGATTTCCCGACTTGTTAAATCCATACCTCACTTGGTTACCACTCCCATTGCTATTTTGCTCTTTCTTTTGCTTAGCAAAGCACTTATACTCACTATGGCCCTTCTTCTGGCAGTAGTTACAGGTCACTGGGTCTCCGTTGCAGTCTCTACCAGGATGGTTATTACTATACTTCATACAATGATACACTCTCTCAGATTGACCCTTATTATTATAGCCCTGATTATTCTTCCCTTGGAAATTCCCATTCCCATTTATGCTCTTCTTGAAATTCCCTTTATTTCCCCCAGCATTGAAATCCTTTCTTTTCTCACCCACTACATCATTTTTCTTTTCACGCCTCGACTGAAGACCGTAAATGTGGGCGGCACTCCCATACACAATATCTAGGGATGAAAAAGTTTCACCACCTAACCCCAGCTGGATTTCATCAGTCAAACCTTGCTCAAACCTTTGAGCCTTTAATTCCTCAGTGGCTACTACCTCAGGTGCAAACCTCGACAGTGCTATGAATTTGCTATAGTACTCAGAGATGGTCATACTCCCCATCCTAAGGTTGATAAACTCTTGGGCTTTCTGTTTCCTCATAAAAGCAGGGTAAAACTTCCCTCTCAAGGCAGTAACAAAAGAATCCCAATTAAATCCCTCAACAAAGACTCACCCTAGCCCCATTTTCTCTCCACCACAAATCGCCCTCATCCTTTAGGTACAAAGACAAACTGACCTACTCTCATATTCTCAGGACAGTTCACAGCCCCAAAGATTTTCTCAAACTCTCTAATCCAGTTCTCTAAGAAGGTAGGTTCAGCTTGCCCCTTAAAGTATGGTGGTTTAACATTGGTTAGTCTCTTAAAACATGTCCCCAGCAGAATCGGGACGCTCAGCTCTCTCCTGAGTCAATTTCTTCGCCAAAAGGCGAATAGCAGCAGCTAAATCATTATTGTTGTTTGCCATTCTAGTGCGCGACCTAAAATTAACGTACTCTACTTTAGGTTCGATACATACTTACATGCCATTCTCTTTAAAGGCAACATGTAATTTGACCATAAAGATCGCATCAACAAATAATTTCTCATGAAGTTACAACAATATTACAGAATAATCTTCATCAATCATCCATGAAGAATATTCATGTCAAGAACACACAGTTGAGGAATAATGAATAAAAATTCGATCATAACAAATAATAAAAATATTCCCATTCACGTGCCAAAATAAATTTTTGCTCACTTAGATAACTAAATATTTAACTTTTATTCCTCAAAAGGTGCTAATAACAATTTTTTTCTAAACCATATGTCATAGCCTTATTTTTAAGAGCGTTTATAAAATGCTGATTATATTTATTAGATTAATTATGTTCCGGAAACTCTTATTTTATTTGAGTTGTGGAGTATTATTTTGATTTGTCATGTTGTAATATATTTATTTATTTATCTTTATGAGGTTATTATTATTATTATTATTTTATATTTTGGGTTTCAAGTGCAATTAGTTGAGTGGTGTTTAGCCAAATAGGAAAATGAGAGTCGGTTTCCTCCTTGCCTTTTTGCCCCTTTGTCGGTTTTTTTTTTAAAACATAAACCCATCTTCATCTCTTAGAACCTTCTCATCATTTCTCCAAAACCCCAAAAGATAAACCCCAATCCCGTAATTCCCATTTCTCTCACCAGCATCTCCCCTGCGCTGCTGCCCTGTCATCCCCCTCGCCTGATTTTTATGTCCCCTCGCCGGTGTTCCCGAAGCTCGCCGGAGCTGTGCTAATCGCCGGAGCTAGGCCTGCAGCTCAAGTTGTCTCTCTCCTCGTTTGTCTTGTTGCTGGTCTTGTTCTTCCTCCTCTGTTTGTGTTCTGCCGCCGCGGTGTTGCTCGCGTGCCGCCGCAGTGCTGCCGTTGTTGTTGGTTGCCGTTGCTGCTGCTCTTTCTCTTTCCTCCGTTCGCGTGTGTTGCTGCTGCACCAGGTTCGTGGTGGTGGTGCCACCGTTGCTGGGTTGTTGTTGTTGTTGATCGCTGTTGCTTGTTGTTGTTGATTGAGTTGTGTTCTTGCGTTCTATTGCTTGTGAAATGAAGTTTTCAAATAGAACAATATCGTGTTGGTTTATGGTACGAATGGGAAAGCTGAGTTGTTGTTGTGTTGTTGCTATTAGCAGTTTTAGTTGTTGTTATTGTTGAAGTAGTAATGAGTTTACTTTGAAAGTGGACTGAAGTTGGACAAGAATGATGTGTGTTTGTCTTTTAGTAATCAGATTTGAGGAAGCTAGATTAGTTTATGGTTCATTTGGTTTCTAGCTTACTATACTAGCCTAAGTATATTTTTAATGAGTTTTGTAGTTTCAAGGGAAGTTTTAATTAGAATAGCTAAAGTTGAGAGTTATTGTTATTATTGAGGAAATCAGAGTTAGCCTATAAGGGTTGTAGTTGGTTCATGAAATAGTTTAGAAAGCGTAAGCAAAGTCAATCTCTTTATTCGAATTATAGGGAGAAAGGTCATTAACTCTTGTTGTTGTTGTGAGGTAAATTGTTGGAGGATGATTTTGGAGTGGAGTATCATTCGGAGTTATGAAGAAGATTGTGTTGTTGGAATTGAATACGGTTCAGGTAACTTTTATGTTCAGTAAAATCATTTAATCATGCCCTTATGTATGTGGATCTCTTTGTTCTGTTTTTGATACTTAAGTTCGTACTATGGCTATAGTTATGAATGTTGATTGTGGAAACGTTATTGGATAATATGAATGCGCAATTGTTTTGCTGGCTTAGTTTATGAACTGAAAATAGAAAGTGGGCAAAGTATGGAAGGAGGATGGTTACTCTTTTGACCTGATATGCTCGGCTACACTCCATAACGAACCTTGGGGGTAGTATTGCTGCGCTCCATAACGAACCTTTGAGGCGGCGTTTGTCCAAATCATGTACTTGCCACTGATTTGTGTAAGAGAATGAGCTATGCCAGCGTTGTAACGGAAAGGAAATGATTTGAAATAAAAGCTATTTTTAACGGGCTGAAGTAAAGGTTACGAGTTTTCCACTCATTTTGGAATTTTGTTTGTTCGTATTTCTTCCCTGAATTTGCAGGTTCTGTATTGAGAGCTTGGAAGCCAAAATGGAGCGAGATCAAGATATCATTGTAGATTAAGGATTGAGTTTGTATTTAGAAAGTTGATTGAGGAATAGATCTTCTGATATTTTCATTGTATATCATTTTTGGAATTTAGTTAAATTATTGGTGTATTTAAGGATATTTTTTCCGCTGTGAAATAATTTATTTAAGAGTTAATTATTGTTTATGGATGTTGAGTGTGTTTCATTAGCAGCTCGGAAGAGCGGGCTGTTACAATATGGTATCAGAGCAACCTTGCGACCGTATGCTGAGTTGGCTACCTAGCGAGCGTAAAGGATTTTTGGGATAGTTTGAAATCAATTTGGGTTATTAGTGGTTTGAGAATTGAAGAATGGATTTAGGAAAATTGAAGGTTGAGTAGAATCAAGTCATATGAGTGTTTGCGCTTATGCGAGTACTATATGATTTATTTATGTGAAGGTATAATATCTTGTATCGTCTATGATGTTGTGTATGTTGAGAAAATTCTATGATTTGCTTTAGTAAATGAATTTCAAACGAGATCTCTGCAAATGAGATGAATGGAATCCGATGCCGAAAATTTCGCTCCTTTTGTTTTCTTTGCTCCTCGATTCTAATATCGAGTTGAAGTTGAGATACAAAAGCTGATGGTAGAATTGAGGTTGGATGCCTAATATCTTAGGAGCTTGAGATTTTGGTTTTCTTGAAATTATTATTTTCAAGTTTTGAGGACAAAACTTTTGATAAGGGTGGTAGTATGTAATAGCCCTATTTTTAAGAGCGTTTATTAAATGCTGATTATATTTATTAAATTAATTATGTTCCGAAACTCTAATTTTATTTGAGTTGTGGAGTATTATTTTTATTTGTCATGTTGTAATATATTTATTTATTTATCTTTATGAGGTTATTATTATTATTATTTTATATTTTGGGTTTCAAGTGCAATTAGTTGAGTGGTGTTTAGCCAAATAGGAAAATTAGAGTCGGTTTCCTCCTTGCCTTTTTGCCCCTTTGTCGGTTTTTTTTAAAACATAAACCCATCTTCATCTCTTAGAACCTTCTCATCATTTCTCCAAAACCCCAAAAGATAAACCATAATCCCGTAATTCCCATTTCTCTCACTCGCATCTCCCCTGCGCTGCTGCCCTGTCATCCCCCTCGTCGGAGTTTTATCTCCCCTTGCCGGTGTTCCCGAAGCTCGATGGAGCTAGGCCTGCAGCTCAAGTTTTCTCTCTCCTCGTTTGTCTTGTTGCTGGTCTTTTTCTTCCTCCTCTGTTTGTGTTCTGCCGCCGCGGTGTTGCTCGCGTGCCGCCGGAGTGCTGCCGTTGTTGTTGGTTGTCGTTGCTGCTGCTCTTTCTCTCTCCTCCGTTCGCGTGTGTTGCTGCTGCACCAGGTTCGTGGTGGTGGTGCCACCGTTACTGGGTTGTTGTTGTTGTTGATCGCTGTTGCTTGTTGTTGTTGATTGAGTTGTGTTCTCGCGTTCTATTGCTTGTGAAATGAAGTTTTCAAATGTAACAATATCGTGTTGGTTTATGGTACGAATGGGTAAGCTGAGTTGTTGTTGTGTTGTTGCTATTAGCAGTTTTAGCTGTTGTTATTGTTGAAGTAGTAATGAGTTTACTTTGAAAGTGGACTGAAGTTCGACAAGAATGATGTGTATTTGTCTTTTAGTAATCAGATTTGAGGAAGCTAGATTAGTTTATTGTTCATTTGGTTTCTAGCTTACTATACTAGCCTCTGTGTATTTTTGTAATGAGTTTTGTAGTTTCAAGGGAAGTTTTAATTAGAATAGCTAAAGTTGAGAGTTATTGTTATTATTGAGGAAATCAGAGTTAGCCTATAAGGGTTGTAGTTGGTTCATGAAATAGTTTAGAAAGTATAAGCAAAGTCAATCTCTTTATTCGAATTATAGGGAGAATGGTCATTAACTCTTGTTGTTTTGAGGTAAATTGTTGGAGGATGATTTTGGAGCGGAGTATCATTCGGAGTTATGAAGAAGATTGTGTTGTTGGAATTGAATGCGGTTCAGTGGATCTCTTTGTTCTGTTTTTGATACTTAAGTTCGTACTATGGCCATAGTTATGAATGTTGATTGTGGAAACGTTATTGGATAATATGAATACGCAATTGTTTTGCTGGCTTAGTTTATGAACTGAAAATAGAAAGTTGGCAAAGTATGGAAGGAGGATGATTACTCTTTTGACCTGATATGGTCGGCTACACTCCATAACGAACCTTGGGGGTAGTATTGCTGCGCTCCATAACGAACCTTTGAGGCGGCGTTTGTCCAAATCATGTACTTGCCTTTGATTTTTTTAAGAGAATGAGCTATGCCAGCGTTGTAACGGAAAGGAAATGATTTGAAATAAAAGCTATTTTTAACGGGCTGAAGTAAAGGTTACGAGTTTTCCACTCATTTTGGAATTTTGTTTGTTTGTATTTCTTCCCTGAATTTGCAGGTTCTGTATTGAGAGCTTGGAAGCCAAAATGGAGCGAGATCAAGATATCATTGTAGATTAAGGATTGAGTTTGTATTTAGAAAGTTGATTGAGGAATAGATCTTCTGATATTTTCATTGTATATCATTTTTGGAATTTAGTTAAATTATTGGTGTATTTAAGGATATTTTTTCCGCTGCGAAATAATTTATTTAAGAGTTAATTATTGTTTATGGATGTTGAGTGTGTTTCATTAGCAGCTCGGAAGAGCGGGCTGTTACAATATGGTATCAGAGCAACCTTGCGACCGTATGCTGAGTTGGCTACCTAGCGAGGGTAAAGGATTTTTGGGATAGTTTGAAATCAATTTGGGTTATTAGTGGTTTGAGAATTGATGAATGGATTTAGGAAAATTGAAGGTTGAGTAGAATCAAGTCATATGAGTGTTTGCGCTTATGCGGGTACTATATGATTCATTTATGTGAAGGTATAATATCTTGTATCGTCTATGATATTGTGTATGTTGAGAAAATTCTATGATTTGCTGTAGTAAATGAATTTCAAACGAGATCTCTGCAGATGAGATGAATGGAATCCGATGCCGAAAATTTTGCTCCTTTTGTTTTCTTTGCTCCTCGATTCTAATATCGAGTTGAAGTTGAGATTCAAAAGCTGATGGTAGAATTGAGGTTGGATGCCTAATATCTTAGGAGCTTGAGATTTGGTTTTCTTGAAATTATTATTTTCAAGTTTTGAGGACAAAACTTTTAATAAGGGTGGTAGTATGTAATAGCCCTATTTTTAAGAGCGTTTATTAAATGCTGATTATATTTATTAAATTAATTATGTTCCGGAAACTCTAATTTTATTTGAGTTGTGGAGTATTATTTTTATTTGTCATGTTGTAATATATTTATTTATTTATCTTTATGAGGTTATTATTATTATTATTATTTTATATTTTGGGTTTCAAGTGCAATTAGTTGAGTGGTGTTTAGCCAAATAGGAAAATGAGAGTCGGTTTCCTCCTTGCCTTTTTGCCCCTTTGTCGGTTTTTTTAAAACATAAACCCATCTTCATCTCTTAGAACCTTCTCATCATTTCTCCAAAACCCCAAAAGATAAACCCTAATCCCGTAATTCCCATTTGTCTCACCCGCATCTCCCCTGCGCTGCTGCCTTGTCATCCCCCTCGCCGGCGTTCCCGATGCTCGACGGAGCTGTGCTAATCGCCGGAGCTAGCCCTGCAGCTCAAGTTTTCTCTCTCCTCGTTGGTCTTGTTGCTGGTCTTGTTCTTCCTCCTCTGTTTGTGTTCTGCCGCGGTGTTGCTCGCGTGCCACCGCAGTGCTGCCGTTGTTGTTGGTTGTCGTTGCTGCTGCTCTTTCTCTCTCCTCCGTTCGCGTATGTTGCTGCTGCACCAGGTTCGTGGTGGTGATGCCACCGTAACTGGGTTGTTGTTGTTGTTGATCGCTGTTGCTTGTTGTTGTTGATTGAGTTGTGTTCTTGCGTTCTATTGCTTGTGAAATGAAGTTTTCAAATGTAACAATATCGTGTTGGTTTATGGTACGAATGGGTAAGCTGAGTTGTTGTTGTGTTGTTGCTATTAGCAGTTTTAGTTGTTGTTATTGTTGAAGTAGTAATGAGTTTACTTTGAAAGTGGACTGAAGTTGGACAAGAATGATGTGTATTTGTCTTTTAGTAATCAGATTTGAGGAAGCTAGATTAGTTTATGGTTCATTTGGTTTCTAGCTTACTATACTAGCCTAAGTATATTTTTAATGAGTTTTGTAGTTTCAAGGGAAGTTTTAATTAGAATAGCTAAAGTTGAGAGTTATTGTTATTATTGAGGAAATTAGAGTTAGCCTATAAGGGTTGTAGTTGGTTCATGAAATAGTTTAGAAAGTATAAGCAAAGTCAATCTCTTTATTCGAATTATAGGGAGAATGGTCATTAACTCTTGTTATTGTTGTGAGGTAAATTGTTGGAGGATGATTTTGGAGTGGAGTATCATTCGGAGTTCTGAAGAAGATTGTGTTGTTGGAATTGAATGCGGTTCAGGTAACTTTTATGTTCAGTAAAAGCATTTAATCATGCCCTTATGTGTGTGGATCTCTCTGTTCTGTTTTTGATACTTAAGTTCGTACTATGGCCATAGTTATGAATGTTGATTGTGGAACCGTTATTGGATAATATGAATACGCAATTGTTTTGCTGGCTTAGTTTATGAACTGAAAATAGAAAGTGGGCAAAGTATAGAAGGAGAATGGTTACTCTTTTGACCTGATATGGTCGGCTACACTCCATAACGAACCTTGGGGGTAGTATTGCTGCGCTCCATAACGAACCTTGGAGGTGGCGTTTGTCCAAATCCTATACTTGCCACTGATTTGTTTAAGAGAATGAGCTATGCCAGCGTTGTAACGGAAAGGAAATGATTTGAAATAAAAGCTACTTTTAACGGGCTGAAGTAAAGGTTACGAGTTTTCCACTCATTTTGGAATTTTGTTTGTTTGTATTTCTTCCCTGAATTTGCAGGTTCTGTATTGAGAGCTTGGAAGCCAAAATGGAGCGAGATCAAGATATCATTGTAGATTAAGGATTGAGTTTGTATTTAGAAAGTTGATTGAGGAATAGATCTAATGTTATTTTCATTGTATATCATTTTTGGAATTTAGTTAAATTATTGGTGTATTTATGGATATTTTTCCGCTGCGAAATAATTTATTTAAGAGTTAATTGTTGTTTATGGATGTTGAGTGTGTTTCATTAGCAGCTCGGAAGAGCGGGTTGTTACACCATAATACTGTACTTTTCCTAAAAAAATAAAATAAAGGTACTATGAAATAAATTTAAACTACTACTGGAGGAATTATCCAACATTATTCTTTAAAACATAAATGAATAGGTAAATAATCTAAGGTGAAACATCATCAGTCTTATCCTTTGATTCCCTGTAGTTTTCTGGAGTGAAAAGCTCATCTACAAATTCATCAATGTCCTCAGTATTATAATAAACATATTTCCTAAATCTCGTGGATCTGCGTTTAGGTTGAGGCTCGTCCTCCTCTGGCTCAGAATCAGTATCGTGTCTGAAAACAGCTTGGTAGATATCACTCCTGGTCTGTCCTCTAGCACGGTCAAACTCATGAAGGACCTCATCATCACTATCAGGCATGCCTGCTCTTAATACATTATGCATAATGAACTCTAGGTCGGTATAGCTCTCATCGTCAGACTCATAATCTCCAACACTCTCATCATCACTCAGCATGATAGGGTTGTAGTAGCTCCCTACTCTAGTATCTTCTCTATCAAACATGGCTAGGAATCTATAATAATAAATATAACTTCTATAAGCAATTGGTACTCTCTCTTAACGTATAGTCCCAACAATAACAATAAGCAAGAATAACCAACAACATAAAGCATAGGAATAACATACACAGTTAGCAGGGAAGAAAAATATAATCATGCTGAACTAACAATTTAATGCAGACATATAATATTTCTATCCTAAATGCCTTTCCTATACTACCCATCTCTCATAAAATAAACTAGAGTATTGAAAATAATTTAAATAAATTTTTTTTCGAATTTGTTTGGAACTGAAAAAAAAGCGAACAACATAAAAATATATAGTTCGAAAATTTCGAACATAATAAAGAAAAAAAAAATTGGACTATGTGAAAAATAAATTCGGACCCTTTAAAAAAAATAAATTCGAATCGAAATAATATTAGAATCTTGAAAAAGACTTTTCGAAGGTAATTTAAATACCATGAATAAGTAGGAGCTCAATTCTAAGAAATTCATTTTAAGTAACTAGCTAGTTAGGCGCCTAAAGACTTAAAGTTGGCACGAAAGGCCAATAAAATCTAAAGCTCCTAGATACCACCTTGTAACACCCCGACAATTCTCTCTTTTCTAAAATACCTTTTTAAAATAAAACATAGGGAATTATCAAAGTATTATCGCTCGTCTGAAAACGTATCAGCTTATTCAGAATTTTGCAGCGGAAAACATAATAATAAACTTTATAAATAAAACTTAGTCAACAACAAGTCCACTCCAAAACCAACCAACCAAAACCAAAGTCAAACTTAAAACCAACCAACTATGAAATGTATAACTCAAAGGTACTTAAATAAACTACACAAGCTCTCCAATCCCGATCCCAATGATGCATCATCTTCAAACCTGTAGACAGACAATGCACTATTGATCCCTAGAGACTGTTCACCAAAATGGGTCATCACAGGATCAATAAGGCAAAGCCATGATCAACATACACAACAAAAGCACGTAATCAGCAAAACTGAGTACTTACATACTAATCAAATAAACAATCCTAACATGATACTAATAAATAGTAAGCAGGAATAAATAATAATATAATAACATGTAGATAACTTTTACTGAACTAAACTATAACAATATTCTTATTACTATGTCACACGCTTCCATGGACTAGATATCATCATGACCATAGTTGTGACCATAGGCACTATTAGAACATTGCGCTGTGTGGATACTTGTCGTGGAACTGCATATTGGAGTTCTTCAATCTGTAGACAAAAGTAGCAAAAGAAAGGCACGCTTTAAAGGTATATTTATATGTATAGATTCATCATATGTATATGCATGAGATCCTGAATTTATGTTTTTAAACTTGTAGACACAAAATCGTGTCTCCCCATTGAGTACCCAATGATGGAACATATCGTCGTCCTAATTGTTCCGGTCCAAAGGAAGAGCAATCGAACAAGCTAAGTTAAGCCCAAAAGCATTTCGAAAATATAAAGTCAAATTATTAAATCCAAGCCTAAATTTAATTTCAAGTCCCAATTAATTGTTCTTGATAATTAATTGTATTTTTAATATTTTAATATTAATTAATCCCGATAATTAATTTGTAAAGGATATTTCGAAAATTAGATTTTTATTCCTAAAGATAGATGATTTCAGATTTCAAAGGATGATATTATGAAAGGATAAAAAAAGAATCTTAAACAATCAAAAAACTGGCCAGAAAGCAAGTGCGTGTGACGCAAATTTGTGTGTCTGGTGCATAGGTTGTGCGTCAAGCACGAAGTAGTGCAGGCGCACAATTTTATATTATCTTTTCGCTCCATTTCCGGTTTCTTTGCCTATAAATAGCTCGTTTCTTCGAACAGCTTTTCACAATGCTTTCCTACGACTTCTACACATACTCTCCTATACTCAGACTCATATTCGAACTCATTTAAATACATTCAAACACATTCATACCGTCGAATTTCTTATTACAAGCTTCAAGAATGCTCATCCTGCAAACCGTAATACAAGACCCAGGCGACAAAGGTATAATTCCTCAGGGTCAATCCCAATATAATTCCTTTTTTACTAACAATTTACTTGTCAAAATGTAGATCTTGAAGGAATTAACTCTCTTTTGTACATTATTCCCTAAATCTTCTCTTTTTATTTATTTTCTTTTCTATTCATATGCATGAATGTATGTTTTAATGCTTTCATCACCTCACATGATTATTATTGCTAGTCAAAGACTTAAAAAACTATTCTAATGCCTAACAAGATAATTGGACAATCTGATTAGGATCCCAATAATTTGATTGCATAATAACATGTCACCAAAAATTAGTCTTTTGTTTGTTTAATGAACCGTCATAGATTCATTATACATTGCATTAAAACATTGCTTGGATGTTTATTGGCATAAAACTAGACATGAATCGATATTAAGTATAGGCCATCGATGGGCAAATTGGATTCCTAATCTTATTCGTACCCTCACCCCCGAACTCAATCTATGGTTCATTGACCATTAATGGAGTCATGACGGGGAAATCTACATTGGATAAGTCCCTAAGTTGTCCCTACGGTTTCCCAATATCCAATTAGGTTTATGAGTCTTCCGATAAATAGTTGTTGGCGACTTCAAAACGTTTTCAATAAAACCTTTACAATGAAGTAGTCAAATACGCGCTCATCCCGTGTAGACGAATAAAAACACGCCTACAAAACTGTTGCGTGATTTATTATAAAAGCAAACAATTTCTATGTACACCATGCACACATGTCGGATAGTATTGCATTAAAAGTAAGTGAGATGATTTAATTGGAGTCAGCTTTTGTGAATAAATGATCATATTAGGTAATAACCTAAACTGATTATGGTGATCACTAAATTACATAGTATATGATCAAGAGGATCCCTTTTGAGGTAGGCGAGGGCAATGAAAATGCCCCACTTGTGCATCACGAGGTTATATAGACTTCATGCACACATTGTACCACTGATTTTCATTTCCCATCTGTAGACATATAAATATGTCTGTCCATTTTAGTACCCAATGATGAAACATATCATCGTCCTACTTGGTCCGGACTAAAGAGAAGCAATCAAAAGCCTTATCCGAAACCCTTTTTGAGTCCTAATATGTTTTAACGCCCATTTAAAAGAAAGTCCAATTTCAAATCCAATTAATTATTCTTGTTAATTTATTAATTTTCTAAATAAATATTTTATTAAATTATTTTTATAATCATATTTTGTGACTTAAATCCGTCTTTAGATGAAAGATAAGTCAAAACGGTTATTTAAGATAAAAATTAAACTTCGGTAAAAAAAAATGCACTGCACGCAAGGATGATGCGCTCAACGCGACACTGATACGCTAAGCGCTCCGAGCCTGGCGGCCTGCACAAAGTGCAAGCTTCTTTTTTATCCGCATCTTCTGTTTTTCGAATTCTAATACTACCTCCGTCCCAAAATACTCTTGACACTTATCAATGCACGTAGTTTTAGATGATAGGTTGTTGTTTGGTTATCAATTGTTATTTTATTGAAAAGTAGATGTGATAGGAGTTAGTAGTTAGTAAAAGTAGTATTATTTTATTTTAAAGAGAGAATGTGGGCCATGGTTAGAATTGGTGGGTGGTAGGAGTGGTATTATTTTATTTAAAGGAGAGAGAGTGTGGGCCAACTTAAAAGGTAGAAGAATTAAATTAATAGTGGGTCATATTCAAAAATAGAAGTGTAAGAGTATTCTGGGACAAATGAAAAAGGAAAGTGTAAAGAGTATTCTGGGACGGAGGGAGTAGTAGTTTTCACTGTAAATACCCCTGCTTTCTCTTGTATTTTCTAACGACACTTTCTCCACACTTTTTCTACACACCTTCACCCAACACTTTACACGCTTTTATACTTTTTCATACAAATTTGCACACGCTTTCCTACTCCTACATAATACTATCAAGTACTCCAAATATACTTCAAATACTTCAAGCACATAATATAAAACCTTCAATTTTCATTCAATCTCGATTCAAGGTTCAAGATTGTTCCTCCTGCAAACTGTTATTCAAGACCCAGGCGATAAAGGTATAATTCATGAGGGTCAATTCCAGTTTATTTCTTATCATACTAATAATCTTCTTTTCATGATGTGGATCCCTTAATAAATCACTCTTTCTTGTATATCCTAATCTTTAATCTTTCTATTTTGTATATTTATATATCATCATATGCTTGCCTATGTATTTAATGCTTTCATCACCACACATGCTTATTTTTGCTAATCAAGACCTAAATAAATGTTCCAATATCAAATTCAGATAATTTGGACAATCTGTTAGGTTCCTAGTAATTTTGACTGCATAAAACGTGTAACACCCCGTATTTTTGTACCTATTTAGTAATTAGTTATATTATTTTAGTTTATAAAAATATATTTAAAATGTTCTTTTATTAAATATATTTTATTTCCCACTTATTAACCTTATCTTAGAAGAGTCAAAAGCTAATCCCTAAATTTCCTAGGTTAAGTTAGAACCCAAAACCTATCATATTAGTGTTATAGGAAGAAATAAAATTGGAAATAGAAAAGAAAGCAAAAGAAAGAAAAAAAAAAAAAGAAAGTTAGAAGAGGGGAGTATAACTGCAGAAGAAACCCACGACCCTTTTTATTTTCCCTCTATACTCCATCTTCCTTTCTTTCTTTTTCTCCAACCTTCAACTCCATTAAAACTACTAATTTCTCTATCAACCATCATCACTTCAATTTTGTTCATCTTTATTCAATATTTTCTCAGTTTTTGTGGGTATTTCGAAGAGAGAGAATTGGGTTTTATACTTGCGGTTTCGGGTCATAAATCGGATCGAAGTGGAGATTTTCGGGTTCTCTTATTGTGTAATATTACCTTCCCCTAATCAAGTAAGATTCCTTGTCATGTTTTAATTTCAATTTTGGCTTAATTTCGAATTGGGGTTTTGTTAGTTTAGGGTTCTTAAGTTAAATTGAATTGGGGGTTTTGATTATGAGTGTTGGGTGTAGCTTGATTGAAAATAATTTTTGCTTATTAATAATAAGTTTATCAACAAGAACTATAACTCGTAGGAATTACAGGTTAGATTCGTAAATTGTGTTTTTCGTCAGTTTATGGGCATTTTTAGCCAAAATACTATTTCACAAAAGTTGTTCGTATCGAAATTTTACCCATGATAGGCTCAAGAAACGTTTCATTTGGACTTCATAGGAGAAAGTTATTCCTATTTTAAGTTTCTGCTGAAATTAAATATAATGCATGTTATTTTCATGTAGTTAGTAGTATTTACAGTTGACTTTTGTTGACCAGTTTGACTTTTGTTGACTTTGTTGTATTCTTTTTGGATTAAATTTAAAGTGAGTTGTTTGTAAAGGTAGGCAAGGCTCATTAACTAGGTTATGTCGTTTATGTGTAAATTATGTGAAGTATAGTTAAGTGATTTATACTATATTATATTATATTGTAGATTGCGGGTTCGTAGAATAACCTTTTTGACTTGTAATTGGGATTGGTTGACTGTGGTTTGCTAATAAGGTAAGATTTCATACTAAGCTTATACAGATTATTTCAGAAAGTATTTCATATTGATTTGAGATTTATATTAAGTTTGGAATCGTTTTTACGATGCTATTATGGAGCTTTTAATTATTTTGACGATATTTATATCAAAATAAAGTTTGAGATTATTAAAAGGAGGAAGTTCCTCGTGAGACAAGTTGAGATTATGAAAAGGAGGAAGTTCCTCATTGTTACCAAGTTTTAATTAAATTGTGGGGTTGCCGGTAAGCGGTATTCCTCGAGTATGGAAGTATGTTGAGTTAACAGTGTCTCAACAATTTATTTTAGTAGTTGGGAGTATATTGATCAATACTCTTGCCATTCGTCTTCCTTCTTAATACGTTATCAAGTTAGGGGTATGCATACTAGGGACTTTGGTGTTTACCTTATCTAGTGAGCCTAGCTAGCTCATTGGATTTTTATTACTTCCTACTCACAGATTTCAAATGAGTTATATTTGAAAGTTTTACAGAATGGTTTAGAAAGAAAGTAAAGTGGATTTGAATTATTGGAGGTTGTCTATTATATTCAAGTTGAATGTTGTACAGGTGAAATGATTTTTGTGGAATACTATGTATGTATTCCACCTGCACATTGGATAGTTCAAAGTTGTTATTGGTATGAAATCTTGCTCAGCCTTTTGGCTGATATTACATGTCTTCAATGTGCAGGGCTTGATGGTGACTAGCTTATATTGGGTGAGAGCGTTGACTTCACCTAGATGTAGATTTATTAAAGTTAAGACTTCCGCTGTAATAGTTTAGAATTATGGTTTGTTATAGGAGTGTATTAATTAATTACATTTTATTTTAGTTGTAATAGTTAATAACTAATTTATGTACTAGTAGTAGTAACTTCCGCCTTGCTGTTATTAAATGTTTAATAACCGCGGCATAACAACTCTTGAATTGTCCATGCTTTGTACTCTGATATGTTTTATAAAGAAAGTGGAAATTCAGGGTTGTTACAAAACGTATCACCAATAAATAGTCTTTTGTGTTTAATGCACTAACATAGATTAATTCTTGGATTGCATGAACATTGCGTGGTTATTTATTTGCATAAAACTATACATGAAACGTATTAAGTAAGGCCAACAATGGGCGAACTTGATTCCTTATCATTTTCGTACCCTCATCCTCGAACTCTATCTTTGGTTCATTGACCAATTATGAAGTCATGGTGGGGAAATCTACATTGTATAAGTCCCTAAGTTGTCCCTATGGTTTCCAAATATCCAATTAGATATATGGGTCTTCTTTAAACACTTGTTGGTGACTTATTTTTCAAAATAAATTTCAAAACTAATTTCAAAACTAAAAACCTTGACAATGAGGTAGTCAAACCCGCGTAGGCAATAAAAATATGCCTACAATTTGGCAACTTCACTGGGAAGGATACAATATAATTTTTGATAAGTGGGTGAAACTCGAAAAATGTGATTCATACTTATTTTAGGCCTTTGAATGACATTACAATTTTGCATATGCATGGCTATTATTCAGAGCCACTATATATTCTATGTCCTTGTCTCATTAGCGTATGATCTATGCGTGAGGCCACCCCCGGTGGGTTTGCGCTTTATCCATCCAAAAAGCTTCCTAAGCGATAGCGTTGGATCTTAGTCATAAGCAAACCTACCCAACCATGACATTACTCTCTTGTTCCTGACTTGAGACTGGAGTGCGTCTACATGTTGCCATCTTTTTAAGAAAAGATACGAATAGTGGGATTAATCTCTTTGTCATGGACCCTTTTAACCCTATACCTAAGCCTGACCATAGTATCAAATGTAGATCTTGACTTTAGGTTGGAACTGCATATAATTTCTTGCCTATTTGACGCTATCGATTGCTTGCTTGTTGCTTTCCTCATGCTTTCTGCTTGAAGTAATCTTAAAACATCGAAAACGATCAATAATTCGTCAAAATCGAAAACTGATTGCCGAAAAACTTGTGTGGTGCCCAATATTCATGCGCGGCACAGACATTGCTTGTGCCGAATGTGTGGTCATGCGTGGCACGCATCGCTGGCCCCAAGCACAACTGTTATTTTGATGAATTATTTGTCGGTTTTGATTCTCTACATTCATCGTCATTCATGATCACTTTTAGGTCATCTTTTCCAAACAAAACTCACCTAATTTAAAGATAAGAATTTGTCTTTCCCATGCATATCATTCTAAGATTGAGTCTATCTCTGTGACTCCATCTAGATAAGTGAGTATGATAGAGTTTTGAGTCATCATGCATATCTTATCTTATCCCTTCTGTCCAACCCATCTTTTCCAACATATCTATCATATCATATTCTATCCATTTCTTTTTAAAAAAAACCAAATTTTTTAAAAATGAATCCTACGCTCTTCAATCTTATCTTTTTTCAAAATTTTTTATCATCACCCTATCACATGTTCAAAAAAGAATTTCTTTCAAAATCATCATCTTTTCCAATAAAAGATAACAACAAAGGGGTCATTTTAAAAAAACAAGATGTCTTTCAAATATTCTAAGTCTAGTCCAATCCAATCAATTCAATCCTATTAACTCAATCCAAGTCCATTTGCATTCATCTTAGACCCATGTGCGTTAGAGTTCATGCATTCATCTTAGGCCAATATAAGTCTAACTCATGTAAAAGTCTAGGCCCATTTATATCTCTATGTGAACCCTAGTGTATGTCAAGCCCATGTGCTTCTCCCAGTCCATTACAAAATCAAGCACATGTGCTTCTCACAGTCCATTCCAAAGTCAATCCTATATGATAATCCAGGTCCATTCCAAAGTCAAGTCTATGCGCTATTATCAGTCAATTCCAAAGTGAAGCCCAAATCCCAGGTCTAGTTTGCATCTCCATGTAAACCCTAGTCAATTCTAATTTCAAACCCATATAGAACCAAGTCTAAAGTCTAAGCCCATAAAGGTAATCCTTGAGTCTGGCAAAGCTAGTCTCCCTATGTCCATAATGGCAGCCCTCGAGTCTAGTGAAGCTAGTCCTCCTTAAGTCCATAAAGACAACCCTATGGGACACTTGAGTCTAGTGAAGCTAGTACTCCTTAAGTCCATAAAGGCAACCCTCGATTCTAGCGAAGCTAGTCCTTCCTAAGTGTAGGCATGTTTTAATTGCCTACGCGGGATGAGCGCGGATTCGACTACCTCACTGTCAAGGGATTTTGTTTTTAAAATGTTTTGAAACAGAAGTTGCCAACAAGTCTTTAAAAGAAGGCTCATAAGCCTAATTGGATTTTAGGAAACACATAGGGACATCATAGGGATATCCATTGTAGATTTCGCCGTCATGACATCAAAATTGGTCAATCACTAGTGGAAAAACATCATCTAATCCGGTCAAAACAAGGGTTACTGATTTGATTTTAGACAGGAACGGTTGGGCCCACAACAGCCAGAAAAAATCAACTGATTCGGTTTTGAACCGGGTCAGTTGAGGACTAACTAATCCGGTTGGGCAAGAAAATCGGACCAGTTAATTGATTAATTAATCCGGTTTTCTTGCCCAACCGGACCAGTTAGTACTCTTGGCGCCAAAGTGCTTGCATACATGGGGTACAAACAGATCCAGTGGTGTCACGAAACCGGATATGTTAACCCAATGTAAATATTAAAATGATAATCCTATTTCAGAGGGCCAAATTATGAAATACAAAGAGAAATTAATTACGAAATCAATGTAAATGAACAATTCCAGCAGTACTCCAAGCAAAAGCAAAAATAGTGTTGCCAAAAAAATCAGAAATAGAAAACAAATAATTACGAAAGTAGAAATTAAAAGAAACTAAATATAAAATACGAAATTTTAACAAACTAAATACAAAAACGAAATTAAAACAAACTAATTACAAAATCTGAAAAAAACAAAAGCCTAATTACAAATACTAAACTGAAAACGAAACCCTAACAGAAAAGTTATTCAAAAAAAATGAAACTAAAAAAACCCTAGCATCAGATCAGATGTGGGCTTCGAGATCTGGGAGACGATATGAGAGCTTCGAGACGAGTGCTTCGAGGTGGGAGACGAGATGAGAGCTTCCAGATCTAGGAGACGAGATGAGAGCTTCGAGACGAGTGCTTCGAGGTGAGCGACGAGAGCTTTGGTGTGACTTGTTTTTGGTTGGTGCTTGGCTGTTCGAAAGGAGGGATGGTGAGAGGAGCGATGATTTATTTCGATTTTGTGGTGGTGGTGTTCGAGAGGAGGAGAGTGAGAGCGACGAAGATTGACGGTGGTGGTGGCTCCGTGTGAGAGAGGTCAGAGGAGAGAAGAGAGTGGGGGACTGGGTGGGGGGTTATGGTTAGGTTTAAGAGAGAGACAAAAGAGAGGAGAAATGGGGAGAGAGGAGAAGTGAGAATCACTGAAGGTTGGTTTATTGGGGGAAGTTGGGGCAAGCACTGAAGGCTGGTTTATGGGGGGAGTTGGGCCAAGCGTTGAAGATTAGCTTAGTTGGGCTTTGAGATTTTTACCCCCTACTAAGCTGATCCGGTTTGGAGGACAACCGAATCAGTTTACAAAACTGAACCGGTTTACTCCAAATCGGATCAGTTTAGTAACCTAAAAAATTGGTCCAAAAAAATGAACTTAGTGATTCGGTTTTGGGAGAACCGGATCAGTTTGGTTGTGTGATTTAAGGTTTTTTTCCACTAGTGAATTAACCAAATGTAAAGTTCGGGGGTGCGGGTACGAATGTGATCATGAATCAAATTCGTGCATTGTTGGCCTTTACTTAATACGATTCATGATGCAAATAAATAACCACGCAATCTGTTCATGCAATCTAAAAATTAATCTATGTTGGTTTATTAAACAAGCAACAGACTTATGATTTGTCGTCATTTATGAAATCAAATTACAGGAAATCCTAAATCAATTCTCCAAATTATCTTATTAAGCATTAGAACATTTATTTTGGTCTAGATTATCATAAATAAGCATGTGAATGGTGATGAAAGCAATAAACATGTTGGCATACATATGAATAATATTATGTATACAAATATAAAAGGGAAGGTTAGAGACGTAGAATATACAAGAGCAGGAATTCCTTTAAGAATCGACATCACGAAAAGTAGATTGTTAGTATAGTAAGAATAAAATAAGAATTGAATTTCAGGAATTATACCTTTGTCACCTGGGTTATGTGTAACGATCCGCAGGAGGAGCAATCTTGAAGCTTGAATGGAGATTTGATGGAAATTCGAATTATTTGATTATATGTTTAAAGTGTTTTGTAGTTGAAAACGTAGGACAGTCGTAGGAAAAGTCTGAAAAACTAAGTAGAACACGAGGCTATTTATAGGAAACACAATTCCGAAAATCGCATGCAAGAGATGAAAACAATGTTGCGCTCCGTGCACTGCCATATGCGCCGCACATGCACCTTGCACCTGCCACATGTGCTTTTGCGTTCCCGTGTTTCGCTGACTCTCTCAATGTCGCGCAACCGCAGATCTGACCAGATGTTGTTTGTTAAAAGATTCCTTTTATCTTTGATTAAATAATATCTTTCGGATTCGGAAAGCAGTTATCTTAAGGAATAAAAATCAGATTTTTTTTTTTTTTGAAAGATAAATTTCATTAATTGAAGGCCAAACAGCATCTATAATAGGTATTAAAGAAAAACAAGATACAATCGAACAAGGTTAAATCAAATTTGTCTTCGAAGAAACTACAATGAACCAGATCGAGCAATACAGTGCAGCCCCCTTGTATTTGTTGAATCAAGCAGCTATTGATGAGGAAGTCTATCATTCTGACATAGTTTGGGAAAAGCATTCTTGATAGAGCCATGTTGACCGCATCCGAGATTCCAATACCTTCATGTTGAGTCTCGAACTTCAACCAATGAGAACAATTTCTCATACCTGAAGACAAAAAAACCATACTCACAACTCCCATAGGGGAGAAGGAGATCTCCACAAGAAAGACTAAAATCCCTATAATAGGGTTTGAAAAAAATCTCATAAAGAGAGACTAATTTATTCAACAAAACAAGAAATAAATGAACTAAAAACAGAAAATAAAAGGGGAAAAGGGGCTTACCATGGATGAAATCATCCATGGCAGCCCCTAACTGATGAAGAAGGGGTAGGGAGGCTAGAGTTTGAGATCTGATTTCTTAAGATCTCTTAAAATATTTATTTAAAATACATTTAGTTATCAAGAATAATTAATTTTTTTAAAAACAGATAATTATTTGGAATAATTAATTGGGAGTTTTGAAATTAGCCTCGAAAATCCAATTAATAATCATGAATACTTAATTGTGCTTTTAAAATTGGGCTTGGAGTAAATAAAAAGACTTTACGTAGTGGGCTCTTTGGATTGTTCTTCCTTTGGACCTGATCGACCAATTAGGACAATGATATGTGTCATGATTGGGTACTAAATGGGGAGACATGATTATATGTCTAAAGAAGCCCGCACTTTGACTGAGGTTTGTGAAATCGAAAGTGAAAGTAGTTTGTGTCGACATGAAGAACAATTTTAAACGCTCTACAATCTAGAATTGGTCTATATATCGCTAGTTTATGCAAAACAAAGTTAATATGCAAGACGATAACTACATGCAATTTGTTTAGCCTACATGAGAAGATGTTAGCAGATAAATACAAGCAACTCAGATAATAATACACATAATGATGCGATGATTCCAATGTGTATTCATGAGGGAGATTCCAATGTGTATTCAGTTTTGGTTGGTTCAAAGAGGATTAGACTGCATCCTTTAGCCCATAGTGCCGTGATTCACAAGAAAGAAGAAAAGAAAGATAGTTTGCTCCTTTCATGCAAAGAGTTCGAAAAAGAAATTGAAGAAGAGGGCGTGTGTTATGCTTTGTTTGTGAGACATGCTGCTACTTGTGAGAAGAAGACAAGTAATTCACAACTTGATTCACTCATGGAAGAATTTGGAGATGTATTTCCGAAAGAGCTTCCACAAGGGCTGCCACCTTTGAGGGAAATTGAGCATGTCATTGATCTAGTTCCGGGAGCTCCTTTGCCTAATAAACCTGGTTATAGGTGTGATCCAAGTGCTTCCAAAGAAATTCAAAGGCAAATTGAAGAGTTCATTGAAAGAGATTATGTGAGAGAAAGCATGAGTCCTTGTGTGGTTCCCGGTTTGCTTGTGCCAAAGAAAGATGGTACATGGAGGATGTGTATTGATAGTAGGGCCGTGAATAACACAATTGTGAAATATAGGCTTCCTATGCCTAGATTGGAGGACATGCTTGATGAGCTCAATGGTGCTTCGGTTTTTTCGAAAATTGATCTTAGAAGTGGTTATCATCAAATGGGAATTAGAGAAGGGGATGAGTGGAAAACAACATTTAAGACAAAGCAAGGACTTTATGAGTGGATGGTGATGCCCTTTGGCTTATGCAACGCCCCTAGTTCTTTCATGAGACTCATGAATGAGGTACTTTGTTCCTTCTTAAACAAGTTTGTTGTTGTCTATTTAGATGATATTCTTGTTTATAGTAAGAATGTTGATGATCACTTGCTGTACCTAAGGAGTTTATTTAAGAAAATTAGGGAACAAAAACTTTTCGCCAAGTTGGAAAAGTGTGAATTTCTTGTTTCTAGCATTGCGTTCCTTGGTTATATTGTCTCAAAGGAGGGAGTTCATGTTGATCCCTCTAAGGTTCAAGCAATCTCTTCATGGCTGGCCCCTACTAATGCGCATGAATGTCGAAGCTTCCATCGCTTGGCTTCGTTTTATCGAAGGTTTATTCGGAACTTCTCTTCTATTATGGCTCCTATTACTGCTTTGTTGAAGAAAGGAGAGTTTGAGTGGTCTCTTTGGCTCAAAGGGCGTTTGAATAAGTGAAAGAGAAGTTGTGTAGTGCTCCTATACTTGCTTTGTCGGATTTCAACAAGTTATTTGAGGTGGAGTGTGATGTGAGTGGTTTGAGAATTGGTGCTGTTCTAATTCAAGAGAAGAGGCCTATTTCGTATTTTAGTGAGAAGCTTAGTGGTACTAAGTTGAACTACTCCAACTATGATCGAGAATTTTATGACATTGTTCGAGCATTGGACCATTGGTCACATTATTTGAGGCCTAAACCGTTCATTCTTCATTCGGATCATGAGGCTCTCAAACATATTCATGGGCAGGAAAAACTCAATCATAGGCACGCCAAGTGGGTTGCATTTCTTCACTCTTTCACTTTCTCATCCAAATACAAATAAGGTAAGAACAATGTTGTGGCAGAGGCGCTTTCTAGAAGGTCTTACTTGTTGGCTATGGTAGATGCAAAGGTAATGGGATTTGAACACCTTAAGGAACTTTACAACGATGATGATGAGTTTAGTTCCATGTTTGCTGCTCCTAAAGGCTTGTTCGTGGTTCAAGAAGGGTTTCTTTTCAAAGGAAATAAGCTATGTGTTCCAAAGTGTGGTGTGCGTGAGCTTTTGGTTCGTGAAGTGCATAGTGGAGGTATTGCTGGTCATTTTGGCATTCAAAAGACACTTGATACTTTGAGTAAACATTTTTATTGGCCTAGTATGGTGAAGGATGTTCATATGGTGGTGAGCAAGTGTGCGACTTGTCAACGGTCAAAAAGCACCTGCCATAAGGGGCTTTATACTCCCTTACTAGTTTCGGATCATCCTTGGGATAGTGTGAGCATGCATTTCATTGTTGGTTTGCCTAGAAATCAAAAAGGCAAAGATGCTATTATGGTGGTTGTGGACAGATTTTCGAAAATGGCTCATTTTATTCCTATGCACAAAAGGGATGATGCATCTCATGTTGCTGATTTGTACTTCAAGGAGATCATTAGACTCCATGGCATACCTAGGAGTATTGTTTCGGATAGGTACTCTAAGATCCTAAGTCATTTTTGGAGGTGTTTGTGGAAGATGGTGGGAACAAAGCTCTTATTTAGTACTAGCCATCATCCTCAAACTGATGGTCAAACTGAAGTTACAAATAGAACTCTTGGTTCTTTGCTGCGTGGACTTGTGAGTAAGACTCAAAAGGATTGGGATGTGAAGCTTGCACATGCGGAGTTTGCTTATAATCGTTCTCATTCATCCACTACTTTGTGTTCTCCATTTGAGGTAGTGTATGGAATTAATCCCTTTCTTCCTATTGATCTTGTTTCTTTTCCTAAACATGAGATACATGCGGATTCAAAGAAGAGGTTGGAGGCTTTTAACAGAACTTGTACTCAAGTGAAAGCTCAAATTGAGAATATAAATACGCAATACAAGGAGAGAGCTAACAAGCATAGGCGCCAACCTAGATTCATGGAAGGTGACTTAGTGTGGATTCACTTGAGGAAGGAGAGGTTTCCAAGCAAAATGAAGAATAAATTGATGCCTAGAGCTGATGGACCCTTCGAAGTTATTGGAGTAGTAGGTGATGGAGCTTACAAGATAGACTTACCTAGTGACTATGGAGGGGTAAGTGCTACTTTCAATGTTGGTGATTTATCTCCCTACTATGATGATGAGAATTTGAGGGCAAATTCTTTTGAAGAAGGGGAGAGTGATGCGGATCCAAAGGCATCAATCCAAGATGAGCCAATTTCACTTCTAATGGAGCATATGGGGATCACTTTGATGGCTCACAAAAATGCTTTTGTGTCATGTCTCACTTGGCTCGAGGAAGAAACTGATTAGCATTTTAACTTAGTGTCATTATTAGTTAAAATATTAGTTAATTTAGTTGAGTTGTTTTAGTTTTAATAAGGCCGAAAATATATAGCTGATTTCGGTTCATTTAAGAGTCTAGTTGTCATGGTTGTATTTTTGGAAAGTTGCCTTAAGCATGTAGGAGAAGTGGCTTGCAAGGTGTATTCTTGAGTGTCGTGTGATTGAGTTGTAATTAAGGTAAGATTTGCACATCTTTCCTTAATTTTATGTTTCCTTAAGTTCTAGCTAGATTCTAGGCTTGAATTTAGGGAAAAGCTTTCCTAAATTACTATGTGTAAGCCGTGGCATGTTATGTGCTTGGGGAGGAAGGTTTTCTTGCTTCATCTATTATAAATAATGGCATGTTATGTGCTTGGGGAGCAAGGTTTATGAAAGTTAGAGTTTTTGAATGTTTTATTAAATAAAGTGTTTAGTATTCTGCAAATACATGTACTCAGTATTTTTACTGACACACTTTTATATTTGTTTTTTTTTATGGCTTTATCCCTGTGATTTCCCTAATTTGGCCAGCAGAATTTACAGGTTGATATGATGCATCCTTCAAATGCGGAGCTTGTGAGGAATTATAATTAGTCTAGGAGTTGTTATTATATTTTCTTAATTTTATTGTTATAGTTGAACAATAAAGTTTATTTCAATAAAGAGTTAGTTTTTCAGTTATTTCCACTGCATTAGTTTAAAGTTCAGTTAGTAGTTAGTATTAAAGCCTTTAACGTTATCACGTGGCGGTAATACTCTAAATTTCTCAAGAGTTTTATATTAAAATAAGTTTTCTAGAAATAGAGAAATTTGAGGGTATTACAAAATGGTATCAGTTTTCTAGGTTTCTGAAAATAAAATAAACAGTCTATGAGAGTATGGGTAGATTTAGAAAGGGATATAAGATAGAGTTTCACTTTCTATTTGCATTTCTTTTTGGCATTTTATGTAAAAAAAATTCTTTCTTTTTCGACATAACTACTTACATTTTCATGTATAAATATTTTGTGATTTATATTTTGAAGAACAGAATAAGTGTGTGGTATATTAATCTGAGAAAAATTCTGGCTAGGAAGACTTGGTACTTAAGTTGGCCGTTTGTGCTGCACCTCTATTTCCTAGGAACTCACCCGACTAATTAATCATACACTATGAACCTTGTTTTTTATAAAGGTAAGGAGAAAAGGAAGGTTAGAAGACACTCCGCACGAGTGGAGTTCCAACCTTATCGTTTACAAGAATGGAGTGAAGAGCAAAATGAGTACAATCATCTATATTAAACTGAGAATCAACTAAGTGACCGACGTTGGCGATCCAATCTGCTGCTTTGTTTGCTTCCCGATAGACATGACGAATAGCCCACGACGAGAAGGAACGAAGAAGAGCTTGGATATCCTGAATGATATGAGCAATCTGCCAGGGAGGAGACCATATACCTTTTACTGAGTTAATGACCATAAGATTATCACCTTCATTTTGGAGTTGACGAATATTGTTCTGTATATCTAGGCGAAGCCCTTGTTGGAGAGCGGTTGCCTCGGCAATGAAAACGGAAGAAGAACCAAGGTTGAAAGCTACAGCTTTGTGAAGGTGCCCCTCAGCATCTCTAATGATAATACCCGTCGCTCGTCGAAGTACCACGAACAGAGCCGTCGAAGTTGAGTTTAAAGAAGGAGGTGGGAGGTGGCTCCCAAGCAACGAGGATGGAGGAAGGATACACCGGAGAGGAATGGGAAAACGGGGAACCAGAGGAGATGCAGATGTCAACTGCATTCCTCAGACTCCATTTGAAAATAAAAATTTTGCTTTATGCATAATCCTGTAAACATTAAGGGAAGCATTATGAAAAATAATAGAATTTCTTTCCTTCCAAATGCTCCACATAAGAAAAACAAATTTGATGGTGGAGGGCCTATCATGTCTTATTTTAGAAAACGTATTTAATAGAGTAGTCCGGTGTAAGGTGTGAGGTATCCAATCCTTTAGATCTTGAAGCTGCCAAAGTGGAATGAGATGATGACACCCCCCAAAAAGATGGTCTAAAGATTCCTCGTGTGTGTTACAAATAGCACAGTAGTTGAAAGGGATTATGTTGCGTTTAGCAAGGATGGCTCTAACCCTAAGACTGTTGTGGCAAATTTGCCACATAAAAATTTTCAGTTTGTGCGGGATATCAAGCTTCCAAATCCAACGATGTGGCCATTTTTCTATAGTTGGCGTGAGATTATGAGCTAGCCAATTAGCAGATTTTACCGTAAATAATCCTGAAGAGCTAGGACCCCAAATAGGCTCATCCGGGAGGGGGTTTACTGGAATGGGGATGCCTTTGATGCATTTAATAATGGAATCGGGCAGCAAGAGTTTTAGTTTGTCAAAATCCCAAGTTCTGTTGGGAAGAATGAACTCCTTTAGACGAAGATGAGGGTCAACCTGATTATCTGATAATTTAAGTTTTTCCATTAAATTTTCATCAGCACACCAGTTGTGAAGCTAAAAAAAGAATTTGGGAGCCATCACCTATTTTCCACCTTATACCTTTTTGCAAAAGAGATATTTGATGCAAGATTTTTTTCCATATGGGAGAATCGTGCGTTTTTGGTTTACAATTAAAAAAGGACTGACCCTTTAGATACTTTTCTGTAATTAGTTTCACCCATAAGTTAGTAGGTTCCATAAGTATTTTCATACACTATGAACCTAGTACTCAAATAAATAACTCTTTTGGTCATATACGTATATATTTATTTTTCAAAAATTTCAAACGAAAAATATTTTTTCATAAATTTTAGATCTTTTTCGATTCATTTCAAAGTACAGTTAAAAATTTATTTTATTCAGACTATTTTGTCAACATGTAATTCGTATTTTACTTAATATATCTATATATATTTTCGAATTATAAAGCTGAAACTTTTTTTTTAATGAAGTATTGAATTTTTTTTATATGAATTGTTTAGTTTATTTGGTTATATTAGAAATATGATTATTATGGAAATACTTTAAGGTAGTGTGACTTATTTGTCAAGTTAATATGAAAGTCTTTGTATTTTTCATAAAGCAAAAGAAAGAGTTTATTGTTTATTACAAGAATTGAGTTATTATTCTGTCTTTCATCACATATTATTAAGAAGCTACTTGCAAGTTGTGATATTACTATCTCTTAAGGCATTTTTTTTGCATGGGTATTTTCTATGGGTGAACTTGGTTATTTAACGTCTTATATGACATGTATGCATGTCATCCAATTCATGCAAAGTGATTTAATTTATATGAAACGTATGAATTATGAAGTGTAGGAGAACCTATGACTTCAAAGTAAGCCTAGTTGACTAATTTTAGATTCATTAAAGATGAAGACTATTCTGGTTTATTCCTTTGAAGGAAAGAAGTTTAGCAGTTATTTTTTTAATAAGAATGAATAAGACAATACCCTATCTTATGTGCTAAGAATTATGAAATTAGTCATTTGAAGTTTTATTCAGTTGGGTGACCTTTAATATTTAGTGACATGAGGAAGGAAGGAAAAATTTATGATTTGTGGAAAGAAGTAGGAGATCAATGGTTTATACTAGTTGGACGGATTATCAAGATTTAAATAAACGGTTTTTTCACCATATACCCCTGACTAATTTTTTTTTGCACCGTATACTCTCGCAAGTTTCCAAATTCACCATATACCCCTCACGTTTCAAAAAATACATCAACATGCCCTTATGACTAACGGTGTTAGACTTCCGTTAGTCATTAGACCTTAATCTTCCCATTAATCTTAATTAAATAACTTAAACCCTAAATAACCCTCAACCCTAAACCTAACTAACCAAAAAACCTAACCCTAAAATCCCACCAGCCCCTACCCACCCCCACCCCACCATCCCCAAACACGCCCCACCACCCCCACCCCCACAACCCCCCTACCACTCCCCCACCCCACCCCTTTCCCCCACCACCCACCCACCATCCCTCCCCCTCACCCTTCCCCCACCCCCCGCCCCCCTCCCCCCACCCCCACACCCCCTCCCCTGCCCCCCCTCCTCGCCCTCCCTTGCAGGCCACCCCTCCCCTCCCACTCCCTCGTGCCGCCCAACCCTCTCCTCCCCCCTTCCCCGCAATCGCCGACAACCCCCCCCCCTCCCTTTCCCGCACCCCTTCCCCCTCCCTTTTCCACCGATCGCCGAGCCCCTCCCCCTCCCCGAAATGAAAAAAAAATTCGAAAACTCCTAGAATTCAAAAATTATGAAACGCGACTGCGGGAGGAAGGGGAGGCGAGGGGGGGCTGCGCGACGACGGGGGAAGGGGAGAGGGGCCGCGCGATGACGGGGGAAAGGGAGGGGGGCTGCGCGACGACGGGGGAAGGGGAGGGGGGGCGTGCGACGACGGGGGAAGGAAGAGGGGGGGTGGTGGGGCTGCGGTAGTTGTTGGGGAGGGCCGGTAAGTCAGGGGTTGGGTTGGGTGGGGGGCTAGTGGGCTGGGTTAGAGAGAGAGTTAGGGTTTAATTAGGGTTAGGGTGGGTGAGGATGTTTAGGGTTAGGGTTAGTATTAGGGTATTAGATTAGGGTTAGATTTAGGTTAGTTAATTAGGGTTAGAGGGGGGTTTAGGGCTTAATGACTAACGGAGTTTAACGCCGTTAGTCATTAAGGGTAAGTCAGTGTATTTTTTGAAACGTGGGGGGTATATGGTGAATTTGGAAACTTGCGAGGGTATACGGTGCAAAAAAAAATTAGTCAGGGGTATATGGTGAAAAAACCGTTAAATAAATTACATATTATGTTTATAGATATAGCCAACACCATTTTAGCTATGGTATAGATATAACCTTAAAAAGCTGACAAAATAAGGGATATTATGAGGACCTTATAGGTATATGAGATACCACATTTGAAGTTTGAGTTAATTAAGAAATTTTACCCCATGTTGAATTGCAAATATCTATAAAGGAGTTATCATTGATGCAGCTAGTTAAGTAAGAAGGTAGAAAGCAAGACCCTGTGTGAATTCCTAGTAGGTTACCTTATATACATTTTGTTTAAAAAGTAGAAGTGACTATTACTAGAACTCTCTAAATGTATGCTAACATGATTTTTGGGGGATTATTGAGTATCAAGAGGAGTATTGTTTTTGGGAGTAGTCTTAAACTCTTGCTTGAGTGATAGTGTATTCACAATGATTGATATTTTTTATAAGATGTTTGTTACAATGAGTAATAAAGGATTGGGTATATCATTTATTAAATTAAAGGAGTTAAGTGACTCTAATAATGGAAGATAAATACTTTTGGAAAAAAATCGGGATTTTAATAAAGGAGAAAAGGGAGAATAGTCAATCAAGGTAATTGAATTTGGAAAGAGTAGTCGTGTTTTTGTCTTATGGATTTAAGCATTGAGCATATATTATGTGAATGAGCAAATTTATTGAAATGAAGATTATATGAATTTCAGGCAAGATTGTTTATTTATTGTATCAAGTCCTAGTTGACTACCATCTATTTTGAGAAATTATTGATTATGGTACTTCAAGAAAAATTTGAAGATGAATTTAAAATAATACTTCTAGTTTCGAGGACCTAAGTAAGGAAGACTATTTTCTTCAAGTATTTGTTGTGCTAGTACACTAACAAGTTTTGCTAATCAATGATGAATTGATTTGATTTGTAATATAGTATGATCATGGGTTATTTTGATGATATTCATTGTGAGATCTTCGTGAGTCATGTGAAGTTGATTAAATTTTGAGGAGAAAGGAAAGGTATTCTTTTATTAAAAGAAAAAAAACATGTTTGAATATTGCATTTTCGAGTAAAGCTTATGAAAGGTTTTATAAAATTCTTTTTTTTCTCACTATCTTATCGCATTTTCACAATATATTACCATTCACCTAGTCTTTTTCCTACAACACTTGTCATTAGTATCAATCTGTAATTCTTTATTGATCTAGAATCTGGAAAATTTTCCTATTCAAATTTTATAAACTTTTCAGTTGTCATAAACTAACCTTTTCGACTTATTTAAATATTTTCTTTATTATGTTGACCTATTATATATTGAAGGCAAATACTTATATTATTATTACCTTGAAAAATAGGTAACTTTTTAAAACTCAAAAGATATTTTCGAAAGTATTAGCTATCTAGTGATATTGTTATTCCGTTTCCACCAATGATTCTTATATTGTTTGTAATACAAAATTGGTAAATAATTTTTAAGTCAAGTTTTTGAGTTAGCCGAGTTACGGGAGCATAACTCCTTTTAAGGAGTAGAATGCGATAGAGTTTCGCGCTTTTGACTTAAAATGCTATTTTGACTTGTTTCCGGAGTCATTAGTTGAGCCAGCTCACTTTTATAGAAAAAGTTTGGCATATGTGAATTACTTGCTTACTTGCTTGCTTCAAGTTCCGAGGAGGAAACGTCTTTCAAGGGAGTATTTTGTAATACTCTGTATTTTGAGTAAGTTAATGTTTATATTTTTAGAAAGGTTTTTGTTATTAAAAAGACAATTATTTATTATAAGGACTTGTTATTTATTTTAAAAACTTTTAAAATAGTCTTTTTTAGAAAGATTTTGGGTATTCAAAATAAATTTGAGCCCAAATTAATATTGGGCCTCAGTTTTGTTTTTTTTAAAACAAAAATAAAACATATTAAAGATTTTTCCAAAGTTTTACAAAAAAAAAAGAATTTTTTTTGTCGCAGCTCAGATTTCACTGCAATGAGCTAAGTTTATCAACTTTTGTAACTTTAAACGTTTGGTTATCTTTTTAATTAATTTAACCTTCTATAATTATTTTTGTAGGATAATTTATATCTTTCCCTATTCTTAGTTGGATAATCGTAAATATTAGTTAGATCTTAATTAGATTAGTTTATCTTTTTCCTGGAATCCATCTTTTAGTTTTCTACTCCCAGTACAACTCTCCCTTTCCAACTAGTATGAATAGGGTCCTCCACTCCTCATATTCTTCACACCAAATTTGAGAAATACATCTCTAATCTCAAGTTTAAACTCTTTCTCTTTTTGAGCCTACCCTTTCTTTTTCTCCATTAGTAGTCTTTTAATTCTATGGTGCGTGTATATGAAGATCTTTAGTAATTGTTTTGCTAGCGTAGTATCACGTTTTTAGGAAAATATTTTGAATTGAAGTGCATGTTTTTATGAGTTTTATTATGAACTTCAGGTGTTTTGTATGAACATGCTGCTTGAATGTTTACGAATTTTATTTATGAACTTTTAATCATGTCTTTAGTTTAATATTATTATAAAATTTGATCTTTGAATCTATATTCAAATATTTTTAGAAGGAGTTTCACCTTAAATTCATGTTTAAATGTTTAAAAAGGAGTGTTTTTGAACAATTGTTATTTTCCAAAGGTTACTTCTTGAGCGAGTTATTTTATTTATGCCTTTATATGGCTAAGTTTAAAAGTATTACTATTCTTTTTAAAGGAGGATTATTTCCGAAGGATTTTTATTATATATATGATCTTTTATGATCGCAATTATAATGAGGCAACGATTTGTTCTTTATTAGCAAGAACGGTTAGCACTATTCGTGGGTTGGGTTGGTGCAGTTTGGGATGTAACCTAAACCAAACCGCAAATATACGGTTTGACATTTTTCCAACCCAAACTGCACCGCACTTTTACCCAAACCAACCCAAACCTCACTGTGCGAAACGGTTTGGTGCGGTTTGGTTTGTTGGTTTAACCATTTTCCTCCGCGACATGAGTTTTGTAATCTAAGAGTTTTAAAAATTTTAAATATTTGTGGATTGTGGTTGTAATCTACAGTGTCGGAAAAGTAACTCATATATTACTAAAATATGTGGTACAAAGTTGTTGAAGACCCAATATATAGTTCTGTCTAAAACTAAATAATAAGATACAAAGAGTCCAAATATAATAAACAAAGACAACAAAAAAGGCACGCAGGCCTCACCAATCCCGAAACCAATTAACCAAGCATCCAAGCCTATTACTAAGCAACAAAAAGCCTAAATCCAAAAGAGCTAACAACAATCTACAGCTCACATAATGAACATATCTCATTCAGCAAGCCCTAAACCAAACTAACCAAGAGCTAAAGTGTATTTCAAAAAGAAAACCAAAAAAGATAAACTTTTTTTTAATAGAAAAATCATATGTATTTGCGGATTACGATGCAATTTAGGTTTACAAAGATTCAAACCTAACCCAAACCGCAAACCGCGGTTTGCTTGAAATCACAAACCAACCCACAATTTTGAAACCGCAAACTAACCCAAACCTCGAAAAAAGGGTTTGGGTTGTGGTTTGGTGCGGTCCAGACCGCACTCTGAATATCCCTAAGAACGGTAGCTATTATTATTATTTACCCAGGCAACGACTTGTTATTTATTAGCAAGCACGGTAGCCATACTTCTTGTAGTAAGTCATGTGGACAAGGTAGTAAAACCCCTCGTCATAGACTCATTAAGGAATACTAAACTTGGGGGGCGTGCACACTTTAGGAAAGGTACTTAGGCATGGAAAAAGGATTTTTTTTTATTATTAAAGTTATATGCTTTAAATTATATAAGTATTACAAGTATCCAAGGAAGGTTTATGAAAGTTAAAGTGTTCAATATTCTGCATATACATGTACCCAGTATTTTTACTAACACGATTTTATATTTGTTCTGTTTTGTTTTATGGCTTTGTATCTGTGATGACCCTAATTTGGCGAGCATAATTTACAAGTTGATATTTCGCATACTTCAAATGGGGAGCTAGTGAAGAATTATAATTAGTCTAGGAGTTGTTTCTTTTTTTCTTAATTTCTATTGTCATAGTTGAACATTAAAGTTTATTTCAATAAAGAGTTAGTTTTTCAGTTATTTCCACTGCATTAGTTTAAATTTCAGTTAGTAGTTAGTATTAAAGCCTTAACGTTATCACGTGGCGGTAATACTCAAGTTTCTCAAGAGATTTATATTAAAATAAGTTTTCTAGAAATAGAGAAATTTGGGGGTGTTACAATTTGAGGAATAAGAAGGGAAAAGAGGGGTATCTTGGGCTAAAGCTTGATATGACTAAAGCATATGACAGGGTGGAGGGGGATTTTCTTGAACAAATGATGCGTAAACTTGGTTTTCCGACTAAGTTTGTGGATGTAATTATGAGATGTGTGCAATCTGCTTCATTCTCGATTTTGATCAATGGACAACCCACCATCAGGTTTCTTCCTTCTAAGGGGCTTCATCAAGGAGACCCACTCTCACCTTTTTTGTTTATTATATGTGTGGAGGGTTTATCTGCGATGTTAAGGGAAGTTGAAATGAAAAAAGAGATTCATGGGGTTAAAATAGGGAAAAGGAGGATCCTATATCCCACCTATTTTTTTGCGGATGATAGTCTTCTGTTCACCCGAGCTAATTGAAGAGGTGGAAAATGTGTTGGAATTCTTTTCCATATATGAGGCTGTTTTAGGGCAAAAATTGAATATGGAAAAATCAGAGGTGTCTTTTAGCCGAAACATTGAACAAGAAAAAAGGGACATGCTTGAGATGAAATTATCATTTAAGGCGGTAGAAGGACATGAAAAATATTTAGGATTACCAACTTACATTGGAAGTTAAAAAAAAGGGTTTTTTTAAGTTATTCAAGAAAGAGTTTTGAAGAAGTTAAAAGGATGGAAGGAGGGTTTCCTATCTCAAGTGGGTCGCAAAATTCTTATTAAAGCTATTGCATAAGCTATACGCACATATGCAATGCAATGCTTTTCTATACCTGTGAGTATATTGAATGAGATTGAGGGAATGTGCATAAATTTTTTCTAGGGGGCAGAGGAAAAATGAAAGAAAAAACGACTCGGGTCCCTTGGGAGAAAATGTATGTTTCTAAGTCGAGGGTGGAATAGGGGTGCGCAATATGCAAGTGTTTAACAAGGCTTTGCTTGCAAAACAAACATGGAGAATTTTGACTAATATTGATTCTTTGATGACCAAAACGTTGAAGAATAAGTATATCCCGAATTCTTCTTTCATGGAGGCGAAAGTGAGTCCGGTTATGAGCTTTACATGGCGATAGATTCTCTCGGCACGTGACCTGTTGGCAAAAGGGAGCATATAGGGTTGTTGGAGTAAGTCATAATATTGATGTGAACATGGACCTGTGGGTTCCTGGCCGGGCTACCAAATTTCAAAGTCCTACATCACGTTAATGCAGCGGAAAATGGGTCGGGGAGTGTTTATGAGTTTGTGGTTGGAGGGCAGTGGAATATAAACTTGTTGAAACAACACTTCACTCAGTGGGACGTGGATTGTATCTCTCGTATTCCTTTACCACATTACCCTTGTGATGAGCAGTGGACGTCGTATTTTAATAAAAATGGCAGCTTCTCGGTACATAGTGCTTATCATGTGGAATTACAAGATAGAATACATGAAAAGGCTTCGAGCTCGGAGCATCTAAAGATAAGTGTGTGGAAGAAGTTGTGGAGTACAAAGATGTGCCAGAAAATTAAGCGTTTTGGCTGGAAGGCTCTCCATGGAGGAGTTCCTGTAAAGCTAAATTTGTTCAAAAGAAACTTATGTGAAGATGGGAGGTGTCCATTATGTGGTGAAGAGCTTGAATCCTTAGTACATGCACTCGTTCAATGCTGTGAAGTTCGAGACATATGGAGGTGGTCTCCACTGTGTATTGATACAAAAATCTCACTTGGGATTTCATTCTTTGCCCGGGTTTTATAGTTGGAGAAGGATAATAATGACTTGGAGTGGTGTAGTCTCTTTTGGAGCCTTCTATGGGGGATTTGGCTTAGAAGAAATGTGTGGGTGTTTGAGAAGAAGAGGGTAGATGAGGCAAATGTGATTAACAAAGCTGTGAGTATTGTTGGCGAGGTGGAAAAGGCGAATGAAATGCTAGCTAAGGAGGGGGGAAGTGCAACCGGTGCTCGGTAAGGTGTGGAAGCCACCCGAAAGTGGAGTGCACAAAATCAACACCGATGATGCGTGTTTGACAATCAGATGGTGGGCTTAGGGGGAGTTATAAGGGATTATGCTGGAGATGTGATGTTAGCTATGTGTGTTCAAAGGCCATGAGCTTTTGAGGTCGAGGTTGCGGAGGCTTTGGCGGCAAGACAAGCTCTAACTGTTGCTATGGAGTCGGGGATTCGACAAGTCATTATGGAAACGGATAACAGCAAGCTCTACCATCATCTAAAGAATGGATGCAGGGAGAATTCTTGCTTTGTTAATATTATAGCTGATATTTTTTATCTAACTAGACATTGTAGGTCTATCTCTTACTCGTTTATAAGGAAGAATCGGAATTGTGTTGCACATAATTTAGCCAAGCTTATCAAGATATTTGGTAAGATGAGAGTGTGGATTGTGGAAGTACCTTCTGAGGTTTTTGCTGCTGTACTATCTGATTGCTCTCATGAGCTTGAATGAATGAACTTTCATGTCAATTTTTTTTTGAAAAAGTGTAGGTATTAGAAGGTAGGCGTGGAATCAGGTGCAAGTCGTTGGAGTTTATGATATTTGATGATGATGTGGTGTTATTGGATAAATGGATGGATTTGAATGCATATGGTGTAACTAATGGCGTGGGTAAATTAGGAGGTAGGGATACAAGGTGTAGGAGTATTAACATGGATTAGTTGTGGCGTGGGAGATGCGATTCGGTGTAAAGTAGGAAGATTTAGAGGGGGGGAGTATTATATAGTGCTAGGAATTTAGGAAGTAATAAGTAACTAAAATATATTTATTGAAAAGATTTTAGATAAAGATGAACTTTTATAAAAGTAAAAAAATATTTTGAAAATATTTTAGACAATTAATAAAACTAATTCATATAATTGATTAACACTATTAATTAAAATGGGCTAGAAAAAAGAACTTTACAAAAATGGGTTTTCTTAAAACTATTTTTAAAAGGTTTTTGACGATGGCCTTTTATAAAATTACTTTTATAACAGACTTTCGAAAGTGGGCTTTTATAAAACTATTTTAAAGCGTTTTCGAAAGTGGACTTAGATTGTGGGTTAGAATATGGATTGGACTTGAAATATTTCATTTTAGGCTCATTCTTCATTCTTTCTTCTATCCGGACCAATTAGAGCAGAGGTAGTGTCTACAGTAGCCCCTACTTTGGCTGAAGTTTGAAAAACCGAAAGTCAAAGTATGCGGTGTCAGGATGGAGAATGATTCTAGATGTTCTGCAATCTAGGACCACTCTTTGTAACGTCGGTACCTGCAAAACAAGCATGAGTTTGCAGAAACATATATGTAGTGAAATGTATGAAATGATATTTTGAGCGTTGTCAGGCTCAAAACTTAAGCTGGATTTTGACATTGTTGTCGTCAACGGAATATGAAAAGATATATATTAGCGCATGATTTGACATTGTCGCAATCTTTAGAATAACGCTTGATTTACCGTTGTCGATATCTTCGAAATAATGCATAAATTACCCCTCTGACGCTTTTCTCGTATAGACTCTGCACGTAACGCTGGACTTAGCGTTGTCAACGTCTTCAGGATGCGCAAAGAATGGGCCGGCGCGCATGTGTGGTGACTAGTTCCTTCCCTCTAAACCTTCAACAAATGTATAAAGAAGAAAACTATATATAAAGAAGGTAGGAGACTATAAAACCACCAATGTGGGACATTGTGCTTTTTGTTCTTTTGAAGCAAAAACTTGGAGTGCGATATACTAGCACTCTACCACTAACTCCAACATGCCTTGCACGTGATCCCATTAAGTCACCCTTTTTTTTTTTTTCCTTTTTACCCCTATTTTCCCCCTCTCCATTTCACCCACACTCGTTCTTCTAGGTCAACATCTAAGTCATGCCTAAGCCAACACTCGAGATTTTTTATTTGCAATAAAAAAAATTCAATAAATTGTTTTGTTTGCACGTCTAAGGCAAGCCCAAGTCAATGCGAGAGATTCTAGATCAATGGCAAGATTTCGACAAGATGGCTGGAAACAAAAAAAAATGTTGATAAAAGGTGATTTATTACCCTTTTTAAAAAATGTTGTTTTCCACAAAAAGTTGTTTGTAAAAGATTGTTTTTAATAAAAATTATGCAATACTATTCATCCACAATGCATTATATAGTGCATCTCCAATTCGTGTTTCTTTCGACCTAGCCTCCCCCCTCACTCTTTCTCTCTCAAACCCTAGCCTCCCCTACCCCTTTCTTTTGAGGGCATGGATGATTTCATCCATGGTAAGCCCCTTTTCCCCTTTTATTTTCGCTTTTAATTTATTTTCTTGTTTTGTTTAATAAATTAGTCTCTCTTTATGAGATCTTTTCAAACCCTGTTATGGGGTTTTTAGTTTCTGTTTTGGAAATCTCCTTCTCCCCTATGGGAGTTGTGAGTATGGTATTTTTGTTTTTACGTATGAGAAATTGTTCTCATTGGTTGAAATTCGAGACTCAACATGAAGATATTGGAATCTCGGATGCGGTCAACATGACTCGATCAAGAATGTTCTTCTCAAACTACATCAAAATGATAGACTTCCTCATCAATACTGCTGATTCAAAGAATACTGAGGGACGCTGCATTGATTCTTCGATCCTGGCTATCGTAGCTCCTTCGAAGACGAATTTGATTTAGCCTTGTTTAATTGTATCTTGTTTTTCCTTAATACCTATTGTAGATGCCGTTTGGCCTTCAATTAATGAAATTTCTGTTTCAAAAAAAAAATATAGTGCATCTCCAAAAGAGTACATTATATTTGGCATTTGGGTCTTAAGCTCTTGCTTCAAGTACCCAAAATGATCAAATCTCAAGGGCGCCGCACCTTACTCTCAGAAGTCTCAGGTTCATGTTCATGTTCCCTCTCTAATCTCAACAAATTCCAAATTACTTAATTAAGAATAACTGAAAACAATGCATTAAAAAACCACTTAAAAGCTAGATTTGCGAGTATCCAAAAAGGAAAGTAGCTTTCACCCTTGTTCTAAACATCCAAAAATTGTTAGAAAAACGCCGAAACATAACAACCCACGTTCTCTTTTTTTTCCGACACCTCTTTTTCCTTGCTTTTCTTTCTGTCTTCTCAACTGTTTACGATCGGATCTGGAAAAATTAATAATATTGGGTCGAACCATAAAAAGAAATAATTCAATTCAATAAAGAAAATCAAAGTTAGCTAAAGTTTTCTCACTTTTCTAACTTCATCTCTCACTTTCACTCACTCAACCCACATGATCAGTCTCTTTCTCCGCATTCCCATATCACTCTTTTCACAGGTTCTTTTTTCTCTTTCTCTCTCTTTTTTATTTCAATTTTTTTTTTCTGTTTTCTTCCCCTAGTTTTCTTGGGTTTTTGGGTTCTGAAATTGGGTTTAATGGGTTGATTGTGTAATGGGTTTTCATGCATTGCTTGCAACGCTACTTTTGGGATTTCTTGGAACTTACTGCTGCTTTTTTATGCTTCAATTAGTGGTTTACTTAGGAGTTTGTTTAATGCATTTTGGATTGAATTTCTTAAGCGGGTTTCAATGAATTGTTTGGTATTATATTTATAGAAATTTGCATTATATTAAGTTGGTTGGAGAAGTAATTTAGGTTTATTTTAGATTGTTTATTGGGTTTTAATGCAGTTTCTTTAAGTTATTTGACCAATAATTGAGGTACTGAGATTGTTTCTGAATTTAATATGTTTCCCAATGATTATCTTGGACAAGAATCAATTTGGTGAACTGGGTTTTATTGTTACAGGGTGTTATTAGCATCTATCCATCCCATTAATGGATTCTGTTGGTGATGCCATAACCATCATGATGAAAACTCAGAATTCTGCATGTATAGTTGGCAAAAATTCAGGTGATTCTCTTGTCACGCCGCCGCAAAATTTGAATGCTAAGTTACCCAGTTCTGAACATTCAGCTGGTGTAAATCATGGTATAAAATCAGCTCACCAACAGAATGGGTTTTCGAAAAGCAAGACACATACACTCAAGGGTCAATTGAAAGCGAAAAGCTTGTATGACGTAGGGGAAAGTTCGAGTTGTGATCAGGTTTCTGGGTTTGAGTCCAAATGTTGCATTAAACAATCTGAGACCTGTGATTCAAACAGCTCGGTTGGTCTAGCAGCTTTTAGGGTAGACAGAAGTGTAAATGATGGACTTCTAGTTAACCCATTGGCCCCTCAATCAGAACACACTTGTTGTCCTAGCCCTCAAAACAGTTTTCACTCTGCCACTCAATCTATAGAAGGCAAAGAAAGTTTAACCACCACAGAATCAAGTGATTGTCATAGTAGTATCGAGAAATTGGGTGAAAGTGGTGAGGTTAGTCAGTCTTTTGACTTTGTGGAGAGTAGAAAAGTGAGTAGTACTTACAGATGCAGCACAGGCAGTGATGTTAGCGATGAAAGCAGTTCTAGTAGCATAAGTAGCACCATGTACAAGCCTCATAAAGTTAATGACTCCAGATGGATTGCTATTCGCAAAGCTCAATCTCATTATGGGTTGCTGCAGTTAAACCACTTTAGGCTTCTGAAGCAGTTAGGATGTGGAGACATAGGGAAGGTATATCTTGCTGAATTGGTTGGGACCAGAACTTATTTCGCAATGAAGGTCATGAACAAAGCAGCTTTGGAGAGCCGAAAGAAACTCTCAAGGGCTCAAACTGAAAGAGAGATTCTTCAGTCTCTGGATCACCCATTTTTGCCCACACTGTATTCACATTTTGAAACGGAAAATCATTCTTGTTTGGTGATGGAGTTCTGTCCTGGAGGCGATCTGCACTCTCTTAGGCAGAGACAACCTCATAAATGCTTTCCTGAGCATGCTGCTAGGTGGGATATTCTTAGCCTTAATAATTGCATGGTAGCTTCAATTGGTCTGGTATAGTTACTCCATGACTGTTTAACTTTAATTGCCTATAATATCTCATGAAAGTATTTGATGCTATGAAGCATAAAAGTAGTATTCAGATTATTGTCATCACTTAGGCGGTGATGTTATCCTGACTGCTGTAATATTCAATTATACACGTGTCCAACTTCATACTTCATTAAATTTTTCTCCTAATGTAAAATTAAATGGTGAATTTGAGTAAAAAAAAATTGAGGGAGGATTTTTTATAAATTTTTTTGGATTCATGTACTTTCAACTGAAATTTAGCTCTATATTTGAGAAGGTAGAACATGTTTCAGAGTATAAGTGTGACTACCTTGAATTTTTTTTGTGTTGTTATGTCATTATGTGTATGTTTTGGGAGGGGGGTTTGCTCTATGGTAACTGAACAACAGCATTCTGGTCAGGCTTGGAACATAAAAGGAGATGAAAGTTGGTTTTCATATTCAATAATTTGGACACATTACTGAATTGATACGATTCTATTAATCTAAGAAAATGTTCATCTGTTAAGAAAAGTGATGTTCTGAATACTTAGGAAGGAGAATGTCAAGGAAAATCAAGAGAAAAATCTTTTGTTATTGGAGAAGGTTCTTTTTTTGTTGTTTTGTTTGAGGGGTCGAATAAAAAGAAAAATATTTACTCAGGGTTTGAGTCTCCGGAACTTGGTAGGAATGACATCGTTTGTTGCTATCTTTTTACTTTTTATTACAAACTATTTCCTGTGTGAGGATGGATAGGTATCTTCGCTGCAAATTTACTACAAGCATGGTCAAGATTGTGAAAATATATGGGTCTACAGGGTTTACACAATTGCTGTTTGTTTCATATGATTAGTCTTTCTTATAAGCCATAACATATAATAGCTTTAGATTACTCTTTGCTAACTATTAATCTTGTTTTGCTTGACACTATCCAGTATATATATAGATGTTTTCCCTACGTCGAGGCCATTCCTTTTTTTTGGCTTGTGAGTTGTTTGATTTATATGACCTCTTGTCCTTAACGTCTGTCTGGTGGTAGATTTTACGAAAAATCTTGTATTGCAGCATAAAGATTTGTGCATGAGCCTTTGGATTAACTTTGTAACTGTTTCCTGTGCTGCCAAAGCTGTCCGTGGAGCTTTGTTTCCTATGTGGTTAACCTTTTTTTTCCATTACTTCTCAGAAGTCAGACCTGAATGGCCTTATTGTTGAGTTACCATTTTTGTCATTCACGATTATGGACATTCACGAGTTATTATTGCAAACGATAAACTTCCAACTGCTGAAAAGGCCCACCCCTGACTCTAGAATGAAATATGAAAGAATTATGGTATAGACTACTATAGAGTATAAATGACCAAAAGTAAGCTTTTCTAAAATCTGCATTGGACAATCTTGCATAGAATATGCTTCCCATATGCTTTAGTGTACGTGGCAGTGATGTTTGCCAGATGTGATATCATTGTGTCGTCATCTCTCCCTCGACCACTTGTAGCTTCTGGAGTAGTTGTTCTATTAAACACGGGGACCAGTGTCTACCTGATGGTAACTCTATCTGCTAGTGGTCTGACTGTCTTTTATTCAACAGATTTTTTGTTGCAGAGATTCTCCTTGCCTTGGAGTACCTACATATGCTTGGTATCATCTACCGGGATCTAAAGCCGGAGAATGTCTTAGTTAGAGAAGATGGACACATAATGCTTTCTGATTTTGACCTTTCTCTAAGATGTGCTGTCCGCCCAACGCTTGTCAAGTCATCAAACTCAAGCATGGAGTCCAAAAGCTCAGCATACTGTGTTGAATCTTCTTGTATGATTCAGCCTGCATGTTTTTCGCCACGCTTCTTGTTCAACAAACCGAAGAAAGCTAAGAAACCCAAATCTAAGAATGAAAATTATTCTCAAGGCTGCCCTCTGCCAGAGCTTCTTGCTGAACCGACAAATGCTCGATCAATGTCATTTGTGGGAACCCACGAATACTTGGCGCCTGAAATCATAAAAGGTGAAGGGCACGGTAGTGCTGTAGATTGGTGGACCTTTGGAATCTTTCTTTATGAGTTACTGTTTGGAAAAACACCCTTCAAAGGGCAGGGCAACCGTGCTACATTGTTTAATGTGGTGGGTCAGCCCCTAAGGTTCCCAGACTCCCCTTCTGTAAGCTTTGCTGCAAGAGACTTGATCAGAGGTTTACTAGTAAAGGAGCCACAGCATCGTCTTGCCTATAGGCGAGGTGCCACTGAAATCAAGCAGCATCCATTCTTTCAGAGTATTAATTGGGCACTCATTCGCTGTGCTACCCCGCCTGATGTTCCCAGGCCTTTCTTGCTTTCATCTGTGCTAACTGCTGATCTTCCTACTGCATCTACCACAAAAGCTACGATACCTGGTCATGATGTGAAACCATCGGGTAACTATATTGAGATTGATTTCTTCTGATTCTTTGTGATCATTTTGTCAGTATTTTTCTTGTTCATGCAATTGTCATCTTGCTGCTTCACTGACCTCATATGACATTGTTGTTCATACATTGAGGGGAAATGCATTAGACGTTTGTACTAGATATGAAAAAGAATTTAAGAAATTGCAAAGTACATTGCATAGATAATGAAATTTGTGTATATTTGTAGTCTTCTGTCTAACCAACGTTCTGCATTTTTCTGTTTACACTAAATTACTAATACTACGATGCTCAATGATAATCTTCCTGCAATCAGTTGGACTTAACAGTAATGCATGATTTTTGTGAAATAATGACCTACGCCTTGCAATGAGCCTCAAATATATCTATTCAATATTGTGGGCACTAGCAAGGAGGGCTAAGTAAGCCTATGTAGACCTGAAGTAAAACTCTTTTTATCTGAACGTCAATGACCTAAAATAATTTGTGTCAAACTTGAGTCAGCTGTTCTTTTACTTTTTATAACAAACCTGGAAATCGTAGTAATCATAGTAATGAAATAAAATTATGAGAATTTTAATGTAGAAGATACAAGGCCAAATAACCCAAGTAAATTGACATAAACATTGGTCAACTACAATTTTGCCTTTTCACTCGACAATTTTTCAATGTACTGCTTGTTATACCTGTATTGCACTATTAAGCTCAGCTTAAAGGGTCAAGGAAAGTCAAGGTATACTATCTGGCTACAAGAATATATTGAAACGTTCACTTGAGAATACAAACGACTCCTTGCGTATAAGGGATGCGTATGAAAAACTCAAAAACGTAAGCTGCCGGGAAGTTCTGTTATTTGCGCTGACAATTAGGCAGATATCCACTAGAAGCAGTTAGAAAATTTCATCTGTAAATAGTGCAAAGAAAGTAGAAAATAGACGTCATATCTATTACTCCCTCCGTCTTTTAATTTAACGCTTTTTTAGTTGCTACTTTTGCCAAATATTTCTACTTTTGATATGTGGTATCCACATATTATTTACCTTAATACCCTTCATCACACAAAAAGACAACTACTTTATGCTTTATTGCCCTACTTTTCAATGGTCCCCACATATTTCCTTGGTGTGTGTGCTAAAGTAAATGTAGCAACTAAAAAAAGACGGAGGGAGTATGTCCTCCTTCCTTTCTTTCGCTTTACCCTCGTTTTCTTAGCAATCTACGCTTACTAAGGCCCCGTTCTTTTGGGTCGAGAAAACCGAACCGAATTAAATCAAAACCGAATCGAACCGAGAGAAATTGAATTGCGGAATCGAACCGAATCAACCGAATCGAAACCGAAATCGAAATCAAATCGAATCGAATCGAACCGGGCGAGCAACCAAAATAAGTCCAAAAAAACAGGGCCTAAATTAGTTTAGTTTAGTTTGAGAATGTTTAGATTCTTACTAGTTTGTTCCATATAACTCAAAGTGTTACTTTTTTTTTAGGGGAACTCAAAGGGTTACTTAATTATAAATGTAATTCCTCCTTGACCAATATGAAGGAATATATCCTTAAACATCCTGGCAATTATTATATATAAATAGGAATTAAATTATAAATATAATAGATGTTTAGTCTCCTTGGCTTGCAAGTAAACTATTTTCCCAAGATGTTCTTCAATTGGAGACTTGTGCAACGATGTCTGAATCTGGTAAATCCGAACCTGAGCTTCGTTCCCAAACCTGCAAAAAAGGGACCCACCCTGGAGGTTTGGGTGGTGGTTCCCCCTCCGAAGCTTAAGTTAGGTATCAGGAGTGAGAAGGAAAAAGTAGAGATAGAGAGAGAAAGTGAGAGAGTATTTCTACACAGTAAGTTTACACTGTTTGCCTTGAATTACCTTTCTCTTGATTTCAGGGGTATTTATAGTGTTTGTGATATGACTGCTGCCATTTTAGGTTACCCTAGAATAGGGACACCTGATTGGCTAGGCAATCAAATCATGACACTTGGCAGGCTATGATTGGAGATGGATCATCAACCAATCACCTGCAGTCATTTTAGGGATTTGGGCTCTGATTAACCTTTGGGCCAAAAGGTGAGCCTTTTCTCCCATCTGAGCAGAACCCAATGGTTAAACCATTTTTCTTTATTTCTTCTAACGGGACACGTGTATGGTCCTGATGGATCCATGTGTCTCAAGTAGAGTCGTTGATATTTTGGGATACAATATTTGCCCCTAAAAGGGTTTTTACTGTTGGCCCATACGACGGTTAAGGCCCTTTTACCTGAGGAAATTACCTCAAATTCAAAAAGAGGCAAACCGCGCCTTTTTTTTGGGCCTTGCCGGTCACATTCGACCGTTTTAGTCATTACCGGTCAATCTTTAACCGGCTCAGCAGGTTTTTCACCCCCCCCATATATATGCCTCTTTTGTCTTCATTAAATCATTTCACACCTTGAGAGAAATTTTCTTAGAGAGAGAGGCTGTGCATTTTTTCTAGAGAGAGAGAGAAATCGTCCAGTTTCTATTTTCTTCACCAAATCGTCCAAGCGTTTCGTCAGGTATCTTTTCTTTCCTCTTTTTTGTTTTCCTCTATTCTTTATTTTTTCTTAGAAAATCAATAAAATGGATTCCTCTTCTTCGTCAAATAATCCTGGCCGATCAAGAGTTTGCCTTGACCCTAGAACCGATAGTACTTCTTCTTCGGCACATTCTAGAGTTAGGCCTATTCTGGCCGAGTATATATTTTTTTATGGTTTTGGCCGGCAAAGTCAGACGACCCAGTCTTTATCTGTGCAGGGTAATCTGGCGCGCGTCAAGCAAACGGCCCGTCTAAGACGAAGAATAATTCTCCCGTCATATAGCTCTGAAATGGAGGAATCTACTGGACGAGTTCCAGATTAGACGAGGGAGACCCAAAGTGCTCAGCTTTTGGTCGGGCCTACTTCCCCTGATAACAGTGTTGGGGGAAATCTTGAAACAAATCCCGAGGCCAGTCCGTCTGGTTGGGACATCGATATGGAGGAAGCCGGCGAAGATAATAACGAGAGTAATCCCAACATCGTTGAAGAGTCGGACGAACCCTCCACTACTTCGTCTGAAGTAAGGAGATGCCTAGGTCCCCTTTCGGACCCCGCCTTTATCCTAGTCAATCGTAAGTGATTAGAAAAAATAGGGCATGATCCCAGCTACTTATCCACCTATATGCCCATGCCGGGCTTCTCTTTCATCATACCCAATAAGGAGGCTACGATTCTGAGTGCTCTCAAGAATCACTTCGCCGTCTACAAGCTAGCCTTGGATGCGGGGTTGAGGTTTCCTCTTCATGAATTCATAGAGCAAGTGCTAATGCATTACAACATTGGCCATAATCAATTGGCGCCCAATGCCTGATACAATGTTTTGACATTCATAGCCGTCTGCGAGTTGCACAGCCTGGCCCTTTCTCTCTCGGCCTTTACCCAAATACACTACGCGTCCAAGGTTCCAGGGACAGTGGACGGAGCGTGGCTCGGCATCTGCAACCGCCCCAGCTTTCTTACTGCTTGGGGTAAACCTTAGAAGATGCACGACTGTAAAGCCGACTTCATCTTTTTTCGAGCGGCCAACGACTACGTCACTGAGGGCTATCGTTTTTATAGCCGAGCCGTTACGAATACTGGGCGAGGGAAGTCCTTTCTGGATTTAGAGGACAGGTTTGACGAGGAGGTGGTGGAATACTTTAAAATAAAAAGTATTCCAGACCAGATAATACATCCTTTAAAGGGCCAGCTAACTGGATCCCCTTCAAAGAGATGTTCTATGATGATAACTTCTTGGTCGCCGCCAACTTGCGATTGGCCGAGAATAGAGGTATATTTTCAAAACTTCAAAGTAAAATGCCCCGTCCAGAATGTGTATCTGACTAACACCTTCCTTTCTTTTTTGCAGAGTCCGCCAGAGCACTTCTCAGAAAATCTTGGACGGGCGATATCAGTATGTCCAAGTTTGGTGACAACTTATGGAAGGAGGTCGCCAAGACAAGCGCCGAGAAGAGGGCTGAAACTCTGGTAAATCTTTTTTTTTTTTGGGCGAGGGTGGCTCGAGGAAGGAAGGCGTCCATAGTTGACGGCTTCCTTCAACGAACCTTCCTCGTCTTGAAAGGTATAATGGTCTTGGACGAGGCCCTGGTTGGTCCGTCCAAGGTGATTGCTTGATCTTGGACGAGGGTTACTCAAGGAAGGAAGGTGTCCATGTTTGGACGGCTTCCTTCGTCGAACCATCCTCGTCTGAATTTTATAATGTCCTTGGATGAGGCCCTGGCTGGTTTGTCCAAGGTGATTGCTTGATCTTGGACGAGGGTTACTCGAGGAAGGAAGGCGTCCAAGTTTGGACGGCTTCCTTCGTCGAACCATCCTCGTCTGAATTTTGATGAAGACCTTGGACGACTTCCTTCGTCGCACCATCCTCGTCTGGAGTATGAAGAAAGCTTTGGACGAGGTTATCTTGAAGAAAGAAGTCGTCTAGGCTTGGACGACTTCCTTCGTCGATCAACCCTCGTCTGGAGCTCAATTGGACGGCTTCTTTTCGCATTTCGGGTCAGCCCAATTTACATTTTAGCTTTTTCTCCTTTGGACGATCACTCTCCTGAGTTGTTTATTTTGCAGAAAAATGCCCCAACCAACAAAGCCCCGCTTGGGAAGTCTTCTTCGTCTAAGAAGAGGCCCGCGGCGGCTGGGGATCAGCCTCCAACCAAAAAGCCTAACGGCTTTGCAAAGAGGAAAACTGAGAAGGCGACCCCGACTGGCAAGGGAGTTGGAGATAAGACTATCCATCCTCCCAAATATAAGGCTTTGAAGGAGGAGCCTTCCACCGATGCCCCGGCTATGGGAGAGAAAGGGCCGAAGTCTGTTCCTATTGATCAATTGGATACAATTCCAACTGATCAATCTGAGGCTAATCCAGACTCTGCTCGGGCATTGGTGGTTCATGAGCCGGACACGGCTACTGAAGACAAACCAGCCTTCAGCGGCTCGGTTGCCAAGTTGGTCTCACAGATGTCGCTATCTATTAGGGCGGCGTCCTTATCTTCGGGTGAGTCGTATTATCCAAACATAGTTAGGACGCTGCGGGTCGGTGGACGTTCAATGAGTCCGTCCAACAGACAAGCCGTAGTCATCCCTATCAAGAGAACTGACTCCCTCCTTTTTCAGATCAGGGCAAAGGACCTGCTTCAGCTTCAGCCACTTCTACTGCGGACTCTGACGAGGAGTCTTCTGCTGCCTTTGCCAAAATGACCAAGGCTAAACGAGAGCGGCTTAAGCAGGAGCTGTTCAAGTGCTACCCTGAGTCCTACGTAAAGGGCTTGAGGGGATTATCAGCTTGACATGTGGGTTACATGTCACAACTTGCTGCCGAGGTACATTTTGTGGTCGTTTTCCTTTTTATACTTGTAAAAATTTTGCTTTATTTTGTAACTCGTCTACTGACTTGCTTGATCTTCGTTATTTCAACTTCTGGCTCGCAACATTTTAACTGAGGAATGGGCGAGAGAGCTTAGGAAAGAAAATAAGCACCTCGTCCATCAAGCTACAACGGCTGGCGACAAGGCCATGCACGACATTCAACTGGCGGAGACTCTACACCGTGTCAAGGGAGGCCTGGGAGAAGAGATCAGCCACGCTGGAGGCCAGCAACAAAATCTATCTCGTCACTATCAACAAGTTGTACAAGGAACAAGACCAATTGAAATTGGCCTTGAACACCATTTCAACTGATTTGAAGGGCGAGAGAGATATTGCTCTCCTGGCCGCTGTCCAACTTAGAAAGGAGAATATCCTTCTAAGGGCCCAAAATTCCCGGCTGAAAAACGAGGCGGCCCAGACCTTTGAGGACGCCAAGGAAGGCCTTAATCAGGTCATTGAGACATCCAAGGACTGGGCTGTCAAGGCCTTTGAGATGCTGGCAGAGCCTCATGAAGTCCCCAGCTTTGTAACGCGTCTGGAATTTCAGGAGAGCGTCCACCGTGCAATGGTGACTACTCAAGAGCCTCCTGAATTCCTGGACACAGATGAAGAGGTTGCTGACGAGGATGAGTCTCCTGAGGACGACCAAGAAAAACCTGTCGAATGAAGTGCCTAGTTTTAGGTTTATTCTTCTAAATTTCTTAGCTTGTTCGCCGTTGTAGCTTAGTCTTTTTCTTCTTTTTGTCTTAGTCTTTTATTGCACTTGTATTTTTAACAAGTATAACTGGGACTCGTCTTGTTCTTCTTGGACATCTTTGCAACTTAATTTAATAATGGATGCATCATATCTTTGTCTTTGGACGATCTTCAAACATTCCGCAAATTAGCGCAAGTATAGATGAAGCTCGTCCTACTTTTCGAACGGCCTTCGAGCTTAATTAATTAAAGGGTGAGTATCTTCCTTGTCTTTGGACGATTTTCAACTTTCCTTAAAGAAGCTAAGTATAAATGAGACTCGTCCTGATCTTTGGACGGTTTTCAAGCTTAGTCGAGGAAAGGGTGAGTTTAGTCCTTATATTTGGACGATCTTCAAACTTTCCTTAATGAAGCTAAGTATAAATGTGGCTCGTCTTTAGCACTAGGCTCGTCCTAAATATTCAAAGGTTTAGTTGTTTCCCCCCCTTGTTGGGCATAACTCATCCTTGTAATCTGGACGAGTTTTGCACCAAGAAGGAGAGCGGCCAACAGTGGCCGAGCCACAACAAACTCCTTTATTTAGGACGAACTTAGATACCTGTTTGCAATGTGTGTATTGCTTGTTGATGGACGAACCTTGTTATGGTCGGCTTCCTGGAGGAAGCAACGCTCGTCTTGGAGTAGTGAACCCTTACTAGGGCCTTTACTACTTAGCTGACCTTGCATTTGAAAGTAAGATTCCTTTACTAAGGCTTGCTTATTTCTGGTCGGCTTCCTTTTAGGGACCATGACTTTTCTCTTACTAGAGACTATCGTCAATTGGTTAACCATATGTGTGATATACCTTTTAGGTTTAGTACACTTTGGCCGGTCTCTTTGAGGAAGTAATGTGCGTCAGAGAAATGGTTATTCCCTGTTTTGAAGTCCATTGTCTATCATTTACTTTGGACGTTGTATTGTTCTTTGTAATTTTGTCTAAGTTAATGTCACTTTTAGACCACTAGACTAACTGGTGGTAAAAATGCCCCAAAGTGAACAACTTAGTAAAAAATAAAGGAACAATATAAGAAGGAAGTAGAAATTGTATTATATGAATTTTGCTTGACTAAGTGTCACGATACATGTATACAATTCTTTTTTCTCATGTTTGTGCTGTGGTACTTGTTTGGGATTACAAACTACTTGTAGAATTCTTGGCGATTAACTGACTCAGACGTGGTACTTCTTCAAAGTATCTGAGTTCCAAGTGCGTTGTATTAGTCGTCCATCCATGTCTTGGAGACGAAATGTTCTGCTTCGCACTTCCTGGACGATCAGATAGGGTCCTTCCCAATTTGGTGTCAGTTTTCCCAGCTCCTTAGCTCGTCCAACAGCCTCCATCTTCCTTAGAACCAAATCCCCTACCTTGAGTGCTCGTCTAGCGACTCTCTTGTTAAAGTCCCGAGCCATTCGCAGCTTGTACAATTGCATTTTAAGCAGAGCATTGCCCCTGACCTTAGGTACTTGGTTCAAGGCCGTGCGTAATGCAGCCCAGTTGGCTTCTTCTGTGTACATCATGACTCTTAGGGTGGGTTCTTCAATCTCAATGGGCAAGACGGCTTCAGTACCGTAGACCAACATGAAGGGTGTCTCTCCTGTAGAGTTTTTGGTCGTGGTTCTGATGGACCATAACACCAGCTGTAGTTCTTTAACCCATAGTCCCTTGACATTATCCATCTTTCTTTTGATTCCATTTGATAGGATTTTGTTGACCGACTCTACTTGCCTATTGACTTGTGGGTGGGCGACTGCAGCACAGTGGGCTTTGATTTCCCTTTCTGCCAACCAATCTTTCAGCTTAGGCGTTTCAAACTGTGGACCATTATCAAAGACGATGGACTGCGGCATGCCAAATCGAGTTATAATGTTCTTCCAAATAAAGCCCTTGACATCATTCGTTGTTATACCCCGCATGGCTTCAGCCTTTATCCATTTAGTGAAGTAGTCCACAGCTACAATTACAAACTTCTTTTGCCCAGCGGCCACAGGGAAAGGTCCCAGAATATCCATGCCCCATTTGGCAAAAGGAAGTGGGAACAAGATAGGAGTTAAGTAGTTGGACGGCTTCTGATGCAGATTTCCATGTTTCTGACAACTGTCGCACTTCTTTGCATAGGCAAGAGCATCTTCCTTTAAGGTAGGCCAGTAATACCCAGTCCTTAAAGCCTTTTCCCCTATTGCTCTTCCCCCAATGTGGGATGCACAAGCTCCTTCATGGAGTTCCTTCAGTACTTCTAGTCCATCTTCCCTAGTGATACACTTGAGAAGAGGACGATTGAATGACTTTTTGTAGAGGGTTTCATCCCACAACTCAAACCACTTGTCTCGGGCTTTTACGTACTTAGCCTCTACAGGATGTGAAGGCAGTCGTCCTGTCTTCTTGAATCTATGATAGGATCCATCCAAACTGCCCCTCGGCTAAGAAACATGACTTGCTCTTGGTCAATCCTTGATCAGACACATATATTTGCTCATTGACGCTTCTTTACATTCAAAATCTCCATTGACTTGACTCACGACTAAGAGAGAGTCCGATATGGCCTCAATCTCTAAAGGCCCAGCCGCCTTACACATCTTGATCCCAGCCAGAAGTGCTTCATATTCAGCTTCATTATTGGACGCTTGGAATTGGAACCTTAGTGCATATTCAAATTTATCTCCCTCTGGGGATTGATAAATGATTCCGGCCCCACATCCATTGACAGTGGATGATCCATCTACCATAAGTGTCCAGTGCTTCCTTCCTTCGGCTGGATCAGATATTGGCTCTATAGTTGGTCGAGTGAGCTCAACTATAAAATATGTCAAAGCTTACCCCTTAATAGCTTTCCCTGGTTCAAAAAATATGTCAAACATGTTTAGCTGAACCGCCTATTTCAGCATTCGTCTAGCGGCTTCCATCTTTTGTAAGACTTGCTTCAGGGGTTGGTCAGTGTAGACTAGTATACTGTGAGCCAAGAAGTAAGGCCTCAACTTCCTGCTGGCCATGACAAGTGCCAATCCAAACTTCTCGACTGGCGTGTATCTACATTCCGCGTCCTTGAGCACATGACTCACAAAGTATATTGGGATTTGCACTGAATCTCTCTCAGCCAGTAAAACAACACTCACAGCCTGGGGGACACGACCAAGTATACGAACAATTTTTCCCCCTCGGCTGGACTGACCAACCTAGATAGCTGACGAAGGTGATCTTTGACTTGCTGAAGTGTTTGTTCAGCTTCTGCCGTCCATTCAAACTTGGCTTTCTTCTTGATAGTAGCAAAAAAATGATGACACTTGTCTCCTGACTTAGATAAGAAACGTCCAAGGGCAGCTAGGCAACCCGTCAGGCGCTGAACTTCCTTCATCTTAGACGGGGACCTCATGTCTAGAATAGCTTGGATTTTCTCAGGATTGGCTTCTATGCCCCTCTGATCCACTAAGAAGCCAAAGAACTTCCCCGCCAAAACACCAAAGACACATTTTTTGGGGTTCAATTTCAGCTTGTACTTCCTGAGAGTTTCAGAGGTTTCTCTCAAATCACCAATATGGTCGCCTTCTTACTGACTTTTTACAATCATGTCATCTATATATGCTTCCATGTTCCTCCCTAATTGTGGCGGGAAGACCGTGTTGATCAGTCTTGGAAAGTGGATGGAGCATTTCTGAGGCCAAAAGGTATCCTTAGCCAGCCATACAGTCCCTTCTCCGTGATGAAGGACATCTTGTCTTGGTCTTCCGGCCACATGGGTATTTGGTGAAACCCTGAATAAGCGTCCATAAAGCTTAACAAAGCATGGCCAGCCGTGGAATCTACCAGCCGATCTAACTTAGGCAAAGGGAAGCTGTCCTTAGGACATGCCTTGTTGAGATCAATGTAGTCCACGCACATTCTCCATGTGCCATTGGGTTTTGGTACCATGACCACATTAGCAATCCAGTCTGGGTAGTAAGTCTCTCTGATAAAGCGCGATTCCAACAACTTCTGAACTTCTTGGTCGACCGCCTGGTTCCTGGCCGGTCCCAAGTGCCTTTTCTTCTAACGAACAGGTTTTAAGCTTGGATCAACATTTAGTCAGTGGAAGGCTACCTCTGGATCAATTCCAGGCATTTCTTCAACACAATAAGCAAACACGTCTTGAAATTATTTGATCAGGTTGATCAAAATGCCCCTCAAGTCAGGGGAGAGTGAAGATCCAATCTTTAAGGTTCTTTCTGGACGAGCTTCATCCAAACAAACATCTTCTGGGGCCTCTACCGGCTCTGGACGTTCTAGTGCCACGCCCATAATGGCCATCACTTCTCCAGACGAGGGTGGCTCTTCCTTGACGGGCTCATACTTTCTTTTCTTGCTAGGAAGAATTTCGGACGTTTTCCTTGAGGGAACAACCTGCGTCTCAGGACTTTCAATTGCCGTTCTCAGGGAGGCCACTTGGTCCTTCACAATTTCAGACGTTTCCTTTCGCCAGCGATTTTCGTCTGGTCTTGCTTGTCTGCCTTCCATGATGACGGTTTCAGAGTAGTTAGGTAGCATTCCCTAGCCTCCTGCTGGTCTCCATACAAGGAGCCAATTTGACCACCATCACATTCAAACTTCATGAGCATTAAGTGAGTCACTATCACAACCTTAACATGATTTATAGTTGGTCGTCCAAGAATGACATTATAAGCCGTCAGATCTCGGACAACTAAGAACTTGATGAACAAAGTTCGTGAAGTGTCCTTCTGTCCAACTCGGACGGGCAGCGTGACCGTCCCCATAGGATGAATGATTCCTTCCCCAAACCCAATGATTGGGTGGTGGATGGGAACCAAGTTCTTCTCATCAAACCTTAGTCAAGATAGGCAGTCGGCACTGATGATGTCCGTGGAACTTCCAGTGTCAATTAGAATCCTTCTTACTCGCAGGTTAGCTATCTTCATCTCCACAACCAAGGGATCATCATGGGGGGTTCTCAGCTTCCCCCGATCTTGTTCACTGACGACTACCTTGGGAAAGAGCTCAACCTTTATCTGATCTGTCAACAAAATTTGGCCGAGCTCTCTCAGATAGCTTTTATGCCCCCTGTTGGTTGGTCCTCCCGCAGCAAATCCTCCCGAGATAACAAGGACAACATCCTTGTAAGTGCTTTCACTTTCTTTGTTCTTGCTCTGACGATCATCTCTCTTCTAAAACTTCCCCTCGGGGTAAGTATGAGTTCATCTTTCCTTTTCGAGCTAGGTTCTCTAATGCCCTCTTAAGGTGTTTACATTCATTGGTCTCATGACCACAGTCTTTGTGAAAATGGCAATACTTGCTCTTGTCCATATTCCTGTAAGGGGTCTTCATTTCAGCCGGAGCCTTTAGCTCATATTGATCCTTTATCTCTATAAGAATGGAGTATTGATCCTTGCTAAATTCAATGATATTAGCTGAAGATTCAGACTCTTTCCTCTTGCCTCTTCTGGACGAAGTAGTTGTGGAGGTTATAGCCTAAGTCTTAGCCTATTTAGGATTTCTCTTCTTTGGTTGAGCTACCTCTTCAGGCTTCTTGGACTCAGGGTGTTTTGCCTCAGCACATACTTCAGTGGCGTGTATAAACGCTTCGGCTTCTTTTAAGGCTTCGGCAAGAGTGGTGATTTTCTTCTTCACAAGATCAAACTCAAAAGTTCCTGGCCTCAACCCCCTGATGAAGGCGTCAAAGGCCACACTAGCATTGAGATCTTGAATTTGAAGGGCTTCTAGATTGAATCTCTTAACAAAACTTCTAAGGGCTTCTTTAGGTCCTTGGACGACCTTGCCACTTCTGAGTTCAGTGAAATTGTTGATTGAATTGGGGGGAAGATTGTTAAACCACTTCTGAGCTACTCCCTTCAGAGTAGCCGGGAAGTTCTTACACCAAGTAACATCATCTACTGCTTGGACGTACATCTGATGTTTGTAAGCGGATCGGTGATCGTCCTGGATCGGTCAAAGGCTCTACTGGTAGGGAGTTTTACCTTTGGGAAGGAGGGCGCCTCCATGATCCTGGCTGAGAATGGGGTTGGCCAGTTGATCCGGAGGGCTCCCAGCTGTCCCTCAATGGGTATGAACACCTTACGATACTCTTTCAATATGGGATTTGATGACGTGTTTGCAGGAGCTGGACGCCTATAAACCATGGGTTGAACCATCGTTTTCTCTTGTCTTGGACGAACAAGGGAAGGGCCCAAGCTTCTTCCTTCTGTTCTGGATGGTATCCTCAAAGGAGGGTCTCTCAAGTACGGGGTAGAACCAGTGGCCGACCGTTGTAATGCAGTAACTTTCTTTGCCTCTAGGTATTCCCTGGCATCTGTTTCCATTCTGTGCCCATTTGGACGAACATTATCCTGGGTCCTTACCACCAGGTTCCAGTCCATCTTCCTTCGCTGCTCACTACCTTATGACTGCTGTTCTCTGGCTGTTCTCCTAGAGGGTTCCTGACGAACAGGTCGACTTGGACCCGGACGATTAAGAGAAACTGGATTGTTAGCTGCTGGCTCCGGATTAATTTAGAAAATCAGCATGTTGTTCTTGATCTGTTCCTGGACGACTGCTGCCATCTTAGTCTGAAAGTCATTAAAGACGTTCTCTAGATGGGCGACGATCCATTGGACGTTCAAGATTCTCCCCGAATAACGAGGTTGTTGGCTTTGTCCAGGGACATTGATGATGGACGGAGGTCTATCCCTTCCTCGAGGCGGTCTCTCGTGATCTACTGTATCTTCAACATTAATCTGAAAACTTCGATTCCTAGCCACATTGGACGATTGAGATCGAGTCATCGTTGCGTCTCCCCACGAGACGGCGCCAAATGTTTAGTCTCCTTGGGCGGCAAGTAAACTATTTTCCCAAGACGTTCTTGAATTGGAGACTTGTGCAACGATGTCTGAATCTGGTAAATCCGAACCTGAGCTCCGTTCCCAAACCTGCAAAAAAGGGACCCACCCTGGAGGTTTGGGTGGTGGTTCCCCCTCCGAAGCTTAAGTCAGGTATCAGGAGTGAGAAGGAAAAAGTAGAGATAGAGAGAGAAAGTGAGAGAGCATTTTTACAGAGTAAGTTTACACTGTTTGCCTTGAATTACCTTTCTCTTGATTTCAAGGGTATTTATAGTGTTTGTGATATAACTGCTGCCCTTTTAGGTTACCCTAGAATAGGGACACCTGATTGGCTAGGCAATCAAATCATAACACTTGGCAGGCTATGATTGGAGATGGATCATCAACCAATCACTTGCAGCCATTAGGGATTTGGGTTCTAACTAACCTTTGGGCCAAAAGGTGAGCCTTTTCTCGCATCTGAGCAGAACCCAATGGTTAAACCATTTTTCTTTATTTCTTCTGATGGGACACGTGTATGGTCCTGATGGATCCATGTGTCTCAAGTAGAGCTGTTGATATTTTGGGCTACAACAATAAAGTTAATTAATATATATATGATACTACCTCCGTTCCTAAATAATAGTTACACTTACAATTTTCACGCATGCCAATGCAATACTTTGATGCTTTGTATCTCTAATTTTGTATTTGTAAAAAATAGAAAAAGTTGATATTCTATAAGTACATATCGAGACGAATGAAATAAGACCCCACATGACTATATTTTCTCTTACCCATAAATCACAAATGTTAGTCAAATTGAAATTTGTGAATAGTGTCAAACGTCAAAGTGTAACAATTTAATATTAGGGTTTAGGCATCAATTCATTAAGCAGTTTCTTTTCACAAGAGAAAGAGCTAGTGAAACCCTAATCAATTTCCCCTAATCGGTGTCTATACCACCTAAAAGCAAGAGTGTTCTTCTCTTACATTCTAGTCGACGTTGGTGTTCAACTGGTGCTCGTGGACTGATTAGAGGAGCAACACTTGGGGCCCTCAGATCTTCGAAGCTTGCATACAACAGGGATATCACGCTACAAAAGTTGTACATCTAATCCTTATTGAATGATTCATGTGTTTGATTATGTTTGTGATCTTATGATAGATGTTAGGAAATTGTTTCCTGAAATTTCGCTATATATGCATATATATGTTCCTACAGTGGTATCAGTTTGCCTAATTTATAATATTCATATGATGATGTTTTGTATGCTAAAGTTGTTATTTATTCAATTAAGGGAGGATTTATTTTATGGCTTGAATTTGAATAATTAATATTTGATATTATTTGATTGGAAATAATTCACTAAAGATCCCAAATTTTTTTAATGGAGCAAATTAATTGTTAATCTCAATCCTGATTTTGGGATTTTTAGTAATATAATTATTAGATTTGAAATTATTTAGTGTTTAATTTGATTAATCATCAAAATAATTTGCTAACAATTAAAAATTTGATTTTTAATTTGTTAAATAAATCTAATCTTCATCACCAACATAGATACAAAATAATATGATGCCATAAAATAATTTGATTATTTTTCCAACTAATTTTTGGATTTTTATCATATTATTTATGAATTATAGTTAAATTTTATGTTTAATTTGATTACTCATAAATTTTAGGGATAACAATAAAATTATTTCATTTTATTTGTTATGATATCCAGTAGATCACCCTAAAAAGTATTTTCGAATTTTTTGAAATTTAATTGTTAATTTTGTGAATTTTTTGGATATTATTTTTTTTTTTCCCTAATTATGAATTCTTATTATATTTAATGTGAATAAAGATCATGCATTGAAATCTAATCTCAACAAACCTAAAATTTTGTTTAGGATTTGTTGATTGATAAAAAACTTTGCCCTAATTTTTGAATTATTAAACCTAATTAAATACTTAATCTTAAACAATTGTTGGATAAAGATTAGTTTACATTTAATGTAAATTGTTACATAAATTTAAAAAGAAAAATTGAAAAGAGCGGGCCCAACTATGGCCCCCTTCCAATATAGATCCCAACTTTTGAATTCACCACAGCGGTCCCAACTTTGAGGGGTGTTTTACAAAAATGGTCCAAGTGGAAGGGTAACCGGTTTAAGCGGTAATTTTTTTTAAAAAAAAATTCTTTTTCAGGTTTGAGGGGGTTGCAGGGGAGGGGGAACGATTTTTCACTTTTCTCGGACGGGAGAGGGGTGGCGGGGGCGGGGAGGGGGTTTTGGGGGAAAGCGTGATGACGAAGGGGACGGACGGGGGAGGGGTTTTCCGGGACGGGGGAAGGTTTTTCCCAAGGGGGTGAATAATTTCGAAGCATGGGAGGGGTGGCGGGGCGGGGGAAGGTTTTTATGGGGTGATGGTGAGGCAGGGGGGGGGGATTCTCGTAGCGGTGTGGGGGCGGCGATTCTTGCTTGGTGGTTGTGCGGTAGTGAATTAGGGGGGGAAGAGGGAGAGAGTTGGGTGAGGAAAGGGGGAAAGAGGGACGTGAGAGAAGGAGGAGGCATGGGGTCTATGCTGCACTAGCCAGCGGGAGGGTAGTCGGGCTCGAGCCGGCGTCAGGGAGGTAGAGTATGGCAATTTTAGAGCAGAGGAGGAGGCAGGGTAGGATATTTCGAGGGTGGGGGAGGGGGTGGCAGTGCAGGGGAAGGGTAATAGTTTCAGGGGTTTACCTGTTGTAGCAGGTTAGGTGACCTGATAGGACCATTTTTGTAAAACACCCTCCGAAGTTGGGACCGTTGTGTAGTATTCAAAAGTTATGATCTATTATGGAAGCGGGGACATAGTTGGGCCTGCTCTTGTCAACTTTTCCAATTTAAAAAGGTAAGCCAACTATGGCTGCGTAGCCCACCAATGACGATGGAGCCATGGTAGCTAGTGGAACGGGCCGGAAAGAGGGAGGAGAGGCGTCGGAGACGGTGGCGAGCAAGCCGTGCACGTTTCATGTGCAGAGCCGCGCGCTGCTGGTGGACTTTAGGCGGTTTGAGTGCGGCGCCCTGACAATGGGTTGACCGAAGTGAGAATTAACCGTGACGCGCGATGGGGGTTCCATGGCGGTTTTACGGTTGTTGGTTGGACGGTGGTGCATGGGGTGGCTTGAGTACGTACCCAGCGTGGGTATTCAGCGTGAAGGTTGGAGGTTGGGGCTAGCAACTGCTACTAGTCTCATGTTTACATTAAAAAAAAATTAATTTAACTTGCTTGTTTTAAAGTAATATTTTGAGCATAATAATAAGACTTCCAATATTTACAATTTCATTAATAATTGTTATCGCCATATTTAAATTGTAATTGAATTAATTAAAATAATCAAGTTTCCTAAATGATTTCTAACTTAAATTTGTTAACTTTTATAGTAATTATTATGGAAAGGTTTATTTGCTTATTAATTGTTAATAAGTAAAAATATTGTATTTATTTTATTTTGATATTATATATGCGTGGATGTTTAATGTAATATGGATATGATATGAAATTTTGCTTATTATGACTAGCATGGCCCAAATTGGGATAGAAAATACGATCTGCGTATCATTAATTTTGAATGTAATTTAAATACAATCTGAGAATCGTTTGTATTTTTGTAACTATAAATTTTCGTTATTTCTTAAATTCAAATTAATTGTGTAATCAAAACATAAGCATCCAAGGAGTTTCAAGGATGGTGATCCATGGAGTTTCAAGGTAAGATTCATGAAGATTAGTTTTCCTAAGTTTAATTATTGCTTTTATTAGTTTCAGCATTTATTTTATTTGAAATGCTTGCTTCTAAGTTTATAAGTGGTTAGTTAACTTAAGCATTCACTTTTGATTGACCATATTAGTACTTAGGTCCCCAAAAGTAATATTGACTTTTAATTGCTTTTCCAAACAACACCGATAAAGCCATAGATCATGAATAATAGGTTCTGCCAAAGCAGGTTGTTGCTCATAATTCTGAGGATAATAGGGCAGGTTTTTGAAACTTAGATGTTAATGTTTGGTTTAACTCAACAAAATCATCACAAGTCAAGGTTTTGGGTTTTGAAGCTAAGAGATAGGTGTTAACAAGGAGTTGTTAGCTTGTCTACCAAGAATTATAATTAGTTTTAATTAGTAAAGTGTTTACTTACCTCAACTACTATACATTAAGAGCATGGGCAAAGTCCGTTTTGTAACACCCAATGTGAACAAAAGCCCAAAACTAAATATTGTCCTCTTTGGACCCTAGCCCGCAAGGATTTCCTTTGGTGCAAGACCGAAGTCCTACCCAAAATCCCTCTACTAGGTTAAGGTGTCCACGCCAAAGAAGGCTTCGTCCTCCTCAACTTCAAATGTGGGATAGCCAAGATCTTAGGCACCTTCTCCCCTCCTATTAAGGAGCCTACGTCCCCGTAGGCACTACTGGACCCTGGGTCCTGGCTCTGATACCATCTGTAACACCCAATGTGTACAGGAGCCCACTAGTAGATATTGTCCTCTTTGAGCCGTTCCCCGCAAGGATTTGCTTTGGTTGTTCAGGACCAAAGTTTTACCCAAAAACCTTCAACTAGGTTGAGGTGTCCTGTAGAGCCTACAAGGACGCGTGGTCCTTAATAGGAGGGGAGAAGGTGCCTAAGATCTTGGCTATCCCACATCAGAAGTTGAGGAGAACAAAACCTTCTTTATATAGGGGTGGACACCTCAACCTAGTAGAAGCCTTTTGGGTAGGACTTTGATCCTACACCAAAGCAAATTCTTGCGGGATAGGGCCCAAAGAGGACAATATCTACTAGTGGGCTCCTGTTCGCATTGGGTGTTACACGTTTGATTGTAGTGGGAGGAGATCTTGGTTATTTCTTTATTCAATAGGGGACTTTCATTTTGAATAAAGGGTAGTAGTCAATTAAAATTTGTTTAATTGCTGCTTTTTTATAAACATTGATTGAATTCTTAATCTATTATATGTTGTAGTAAGCATGTCCAGTAACAACAACAACAACAACTCTACTTGTAATTTGCGCTCCGTCCTTGAGAAAGACAAATTGAATGCCAAACGTTTCATTGCAAGTGAAAAGGAGATGAGAATCGTTCTAAAAAACATTCACATGCAAGGAGAGGAAGCAACCTTGCAAGAAATGCATGGAATGATGACTCAGGCCCAGAGTGACATCCCTAACAAGTAAGGAAAAGAACATAATGATGTTCTTATGGTTAGTAAAGGAAAATCGCTCAAAGGAATGAGATTGCTATTAAGAAGGACAAAAGCAAATTAGTTGCCAAGTTTGAAACTTCTGAAAAGCAAAAGACTACACCAAAACCAAAAGTTGATATTGAGCAATGTTGTTACTACTGTAACAAAGTTGGTCAATGGAAAAGTAGTTGCCCCAAGTATCTGAAGGATCACAAGAAAGGAGTTTCTACTTCAAATATGTATGTTATAGAAGTTAACTTCACAACTTCTACTTCTTCGGCATTTGATACCGATTGTGATTTCACACATTACCTTTAATCTGCAAGGCCTCAAATGAAGTAGAACATTAGGAAAGGGAGAAGTAGATCTTCGCGTTAGCAATGGAGTACGAGTTTCTATATTGGCATTGGGTGCATATAGTCTACTTTTACCTTTAGGATTAGTTTTAGAACTTATTAATTGTTATTATGTTCCTGTTATCACAAAGAACATTATTTCGATTCCTGCTTTGGATTCAGAAGGTTTTTTATTTACCATAAAGAACAATTGATGTTCTGTGTATTTGAATGATATGTTCTATGTCTCATCTAAGTTATCAAATGGTTTATATGTGCTAGACTTAGAAACCCAAAACTATAACATAGACAAAAAGAAACACAAATTGAATGACTCGAACCTTACTTATCTATGGCATTGTCGATTAGGCCACATAAGCTCAAAGCGCATTGAGAAACTTCACAAAGATAGAATTCTCAAAATCATTTGATTTAGAATCATTTGATGTGTGTGAGTTTTGTTTATAGGGATAATGACAAAGTCATCTTTTATAGGTTCAAGTGAAAGGGCTAATGATCTTTTACCTCATATATACTGATGTGTGTGAACCTATGAATATTTTAGCTAGGGGAGGGTACAATTACTTCATTACTTTTACCGATGATGTAAGTAGATTTGGATATGTTTACCTCATGCCGCATAAGTCGGGATCCTTTGAAAAATTCAAGGAATTCCGAAATGAAGTACATAACCAACTTGGGAAGAAAATTAAGGCATTGCGGTCCGAACGTGGTGGTGAATATTTATCTCAAGAGTTTGGTGATCATTTGAAAGATTGTGGCATCCTTTCACAATTGACTCTACCAGGGACACTACAGTTAAATGAGGTCTCCAGAAAAAGGAATCGAACTCTATTGAATATGGTTCGATCCATGATGAGTCTTGCTGATCTTCCACTTTCATTCTAGGAATTTGCACTTGAGACAGCGGCATTCACACTTAACAGAGCACCATCCTGAATAGTAGAAAAGACACCGTATAAAATGTGGACTGGAAACGTTACACAACTGTCTTTTCTAAGGATATGGGGTTGTGAAGCTTATGTAAAACGTTTACTCTCTGATAAGCTCTCACACAAATTCGATAAATGTCTCTTTGTGGGTCACCTAAAAAAGACAAAGGGATACTATTTCTATAACCAAAGCGAAAACAAAGTGCTTGTTGCTCGTAATGGTGTCTTTCTGGATTTATTTCCAGAAAAACAAGTGGGAGTGATGTATATATCGAAGAAATTCGAGATGAGTAACAAATGGATGAGGTCAACACCTCGTCGGAGGCGGCCCGACATGAAAATGCTCAGAAGGCAGTGCATTCAATTCACGTACCTCCTATCGTCCCACTTGGAGATACTCCATGTGAAGTCCCTCATCCTAATGAGGTACACTAGAGGAAAAAAGCCCAAGGGCTGTGGTCAAAAGGGGCCCAAGGGCTGCGTTTTTTAACCGCAACCATTGGACTAGCAGCCCTTGTCATTTAGGAAGGGTTGCGGTTAAAAACCGCAGCCCTTAGCGCGTTAAGGGCTGCGGTTTTTGCCCGAACCGCAGCCCTTGTGACCCAAAAAAAATAAAAAACAAATTTTTTTTTTGCATTTTTTTTCCTAAGTGTTCCCAAACAGTTATATATATATATATATATATATATATATATAAGTATCATTTTTCATTACAAGTTATGTTTTTTACACAAATATAGAGAAAATAATAACTGAATTACATTAGTTCGAGGTTGCCCTCGATTGTTCGAATTGCAATATATGAGCAGGATCACAAATATCCGAATCTAAACCAACCAAAGAACGGCCATGAAGGCAACACAACAACTCCATCAAGACTAGCATCCGAATCCCTCAAAACCTAACAAATAAAACCAAAATGGAAAAAGCAGTTGATTCCATGAGAATGTGTTACAACATGAACATGAAGTGAGCAGGTTTATTTTCTGGCAGGATTAGGATGAGCAACCTCAAATTGAGAGTGAAGTTCATCCCTTGTCATATTAATACTAACTAGCTTTATATACACGCCATGCGTGCGAAATCATATAAATAGTCTAATTAATTGCGTCATTAACATTAATTTGAAACAATATGTATGAAAAAATTGTCAAAGTTAATTTGTTGAAGAAAAACATTCTAAGAGTGCAACAATGTAACAAAGAAACGACACATAATTTATTGAATTTTCTTTTTTAAATAGTATTTTTTGCATTTTCCCAATTTAGATATTCATTTAATTTCTTTGTTATTACATGGTGGCAATATGAAGATGTTTAGCAGAATCACAAAACTTTGTGAATTGATGTTTATAGTCTTGTATACACGCGATGCATACAAAGTTCCGCTAAAGAAAAATCTGACCTCGTCTATATTCATTATTGACCAAACATACATCTAAATAGTGCAACAATGTAATACCAAAGAAAATAAACATATAAAAGTGTTTGTTTCACTTGTTTATATTGCTCACATTGTACTTTTCTTAAACTTATATGGTTGGTAACTTTACTTTAAAATTCATTTTTAACAATGATTAGTGTTGTTGCTATTATTTGTTGATACTAAAATTATCATTAAAGTTTATGACAAATTTATAAGTGGATATACTACGGTAAAGAAAATAAACTCAAAGTTCAGTGAATGCATTTAAAAATAATAAAAGGGTAAAATGAATAACTTTGCTTTATGTTACTTAAATTATCAGATGAAATTCAAAACAAAATTTGACTATTAGTTATTCATTTCTTAAGGTAAGTTTTCTTTTTCATGCAATTCAAGGTATTCATGCAATTTATGAAGGTGAGATAAGGGGGTAAGCCTCCCCAGTATCTCTCTAAAACCAATTACACTCCTCTGCCTCTCTCTCCTCCCATTCACCACCAAAACACACACTTTCCACCACCACTGCCTAAACATGGCGTCAGCCAACTCCTCCGCCATTCGACCACCACAACCACCAATTTTAGCCACCACTCTCTGTTCTCTTCCACCCCCACAATTCTCCCCCCACCACAAAAAGCCATTTCCATCTCTCAAAAACTCCAAACCATAAAAACTCAAACACCGGTGGCAAGGCACTTTCATATGAATCGTTGTATGTGGGTGATTTGGAGGTAAATGTGAGTGATTCCCCTAACAAAGAAAGGTAAATGTGAGTGATTCACAACACTATGATGTGGTAAATCAGCCTAGTTTTTTATAAATTCACCTTTCTTTACTCCAATTTTTTTTTCATAATTTCTTTTGGTAGTAAGGGTCTTGAAAATCTGAGGGTGGGGTTGAATATGAGAAAAGTTTTGAGTCTTGGAGTTGAAATTATCAGTTTATTGTTTGATTTTGTGGATAATAATTAATTTTTGCGTTTCGCGAGTTCAATTTTTCTTCACTCGCTATTTTTTTTTGTTTTGCTTGAATTCTCCTTCTCTTCGATTCTTCTAACATCGTTCAATTTATCAATTTGGGCTTTGCTTTTTTCAATTTTTTTGAACAGATAGTAGTCGTATATTTTGAATAGAACATGGTTTTAGCATAAACTTTGTTGTATTGCACTCGTTTTTTCAATTCTTCTAGCATTGTTTAAATACAGTGATTAACAGCATAACTATACATGGATTGTAGCATAACATTTCAAAGTAAGAAATACCTTTTGAGTGTTTTTCTAGTTGAATGTTGGTTTCCTTTTTGCTTTTCTTGGCTTGTGGATGTTGGTGCGATTACAACGTATTCGTGAAGTGCCGTGAATAAAATTCATACCGGAAATGAATGTTGTATGAGGATTATGAACAAATCACTATTCTCTACGATTTGTTAGTGCATTTAAAAAAAATTGGGAAAGGGTGAACACAGTGAAGTATAACTGCTTGGCGGTTTATGTTAACGCAAATTACTCTGTTAGGATTTATTTCCCCCTCTTTTTACTTATTTAACTTTTGTTTTTAAAATTTATTGAGTGGTTAATTATGTAATTATTGTTTATAGTTGGGGGTAATTTGGGCAACTCAAGTGGACACCAAAGTCCTCAAGAGTTGCCTTATATAATAGAGATAAATGGAAAAAGCTAGTGACTAGTGGCATAGATATATCATATACGGTTTTTTCACCAAATACCCCCGACAAATTAAAAAATTCACAATATACCCTCAATGTTCCAAAAATTCACCATATACCCCTGAATTTTCAAAATTGTTCACCAGATGCCCTTTTTCTAACTTCCGTTAACCCAATGTTAGCTTTATTTACCATTTTGCCATTATTAATCATAAACCCTAATTCTAATCTAACCCTAACCCTAATCTAACTATAATTCTAACCCTAATCCTAAACCCTTACCCTTACCCTAACCCTAACCCTAACACCCTTACCCAAACCCTCCCAACCCCTCCCTCCACCCCTCACCCCACCCCCACCACCCCCCCCCTCATCCCCTCCCCTCCCCGTCGAATTCCCGACCCATGACCCACCATCCCTCCCCCTTGCCCCTCCCCCATCCCCTCCCCCTCCCCCGTCGAATTCCCAGTCCAGCCCACCACCCCTCCCCCATCCCCTCTCTCCGTCGAATTCCCATTCCAGCCCACCACCCCCCCCCATCCCCTCCCCCTCCCCGTCGATTCCCGGTCCCCTGCCCGGCCCGACAAACAACTCAACCCACGCTAGTTCTAGCCACCACAAGCACACACGAAGTACGACTTTTCGCGGTGAATTCGGAAGTTTTCGCCGACAAACCACAAGCCCCGACAAACCACAAGCCCACGCCGAGTTTTCGCGGGCGAACTCGAGCGAGATATGAAGCTTGAGGTTCGAAATTCGAAGGGGGAGATGCGAGATCCGAAGCTTGAGGCGCGCGAGGACGAGAGAGAGAGAGAGCCGCGGAATTTTTCGATGGGGTGAGGGTTACTTCACTTCGCCGAAATTTTCGCGGCTTGAGGTTCGAAATTTTACGAAGGTTGAGGTTCGAAATTTTCGCAGCCGCGCCGGGGGAGGGAGGCCGGGCAAGGGGGGTGGGGGGCCCGGCGTGAAGAGGGGAGGGAGGGGGGGGCTGCGGCGAGGGGGAGGGGGGCTTTGCCGGTGGAGGGGAAGGGGGAGGGGGGTGGGGGGGGTGGAGGGGAGGGGTGGGGGTTGGTAGGGGGTTAGGGTTAGGGGTTGGTGTTAGGGGCGAGGGTAAGGGTTTTGGATTAGGGTTAGAATTAGAGTTAGATTAGGGTTAGGGTTAGATCAGGGTTAGGGTTTAGGGTTAATAATGGCAAAATGGTAAATAAAGCTAACGGTGAGTTAACGGAAGTTAGAAAAAGGGCATCTGGTGAACAGTTTTGAAAAGTCAAGGGTATATGGTGAATTTTTGGAACATTTAGGGTATATTGTGAATTTTTTAATTTGTCGGGGGTATTTGGTGAAAAAACCGTATCATATATCCATCTAGATTTATCTAAGTAAACATAATAAAGGAAAAGGAAAAGGAAAAGAATACCCAGGGGCAGCAGCATTAGAAAGCATCATGATCAAATAACCATTGCAAACGCCGAGTCCATTGAGCTTCTCATGGTTTTTCATCTCCTTGCCATTGTACAACAACTGTTGCTGCTGCAGCGACACCCCACTCTGCCTCCCAGAAATCCAAACTCACTGTTAATAATACTACCATTGGTATAGGTATAGGTATAGGTATTGCATTATAGAATTAGCTATTGCTATTGCTATTGCTATTGCTATTGCTATTGGTATTGCATTAATAAAATAAGATAGGAATTGCATTAATAAAAATAAAATAATAACTAAAAGATTGGAGATTCTTAACCTCCACTTCAAGCAAAGTCTTGACATTTTCGACCTGCAGAATTTGATCATTATCCATCAGAAATCAGAAATTTGCTGTATAGACTAAAGTGCAAACCGGTATAACTTTACATGTGACACACATTTAATGTTAGTTTAGAAGATAGTACACAACTTTATATATATTCCCCAAAATTCCAGGTCCAAGCTCAACTGACAATGGCAGAAGCAGCTGCTTCCTTGCTGCCTCCATATAACATTCCTGCAAAGATCCCCATGACAGTCGATGTTCCCCCATTAACAGTACCATTTACTTTGGGAGTTCCCTAAATTAACCAGAAACTGATGTTACAACAAAAACACGAGACAAAAACATGAGCTGCAAAATTACGAACAACACAAGCTCTCCTTCCCCCAAAGATTTCAAAAATATAAGAGTCTAGATCAAATTTCTAATGCGAATACGCAATTCGGAAATAGATACTCCCTCCGTCCCAAAATACTCTTGACACTTATCAAGGCACATAGTTTTAGATGATAAGTTGTTGTTTGGTTATCAATTATTATTTTATTGAAAAGTAGATGTGGTAGGAGTTAGTAGTTAGTAAAAGTAGTATTATTTTATTTTAAGGAGAGAGAATGTGGGCCAGAGTTGGTATGTAATAGGAGTGGTATTATTTTATTTGGAGGCATGTGGGTCAATGTTTAAAAGGTTGAAGGATTAAAATAATAGTGGGTCATATCCAAAAATAGAAGTGTAAAGAGTATTCCGGGACAGATGAAAAAGGAAAGTGTAAAGAGTATTCTGGGACAGAGGGAGTAGTTTACAAGATAATTAGACAAAACTACGAATTTTAATTAACAATAAACCAAAAGGAAATAATCAATGCATCACATCATAAAGAATTATCCAATTAACACTAGTAGTGGTAACAAATAACAAAAGAAATATAAAGTCAATTATATCCTACTTGCCAAACTTTTACAGCGCACTAAACTAACAAACCACGCACAAAGGCAATAATATAACAGCAAAGAAGTAATCAAGAATTAAAAAGAATAGCGAGATAAATTATGAAGGAAGCAAACAAAAACTGATAATCGAAGAAGAAAGAAAGCAAGAAGCACTTAGTTCATGTCTTTTGGGAGCATGGGTACTAGCATGGGTTCTTACACGCTATCCAGAATCGAGCCTGAGAAGCCTCACCCCATCCCCTCTTTCCACAGAAATGCAAGGGCTAGGAAGGGGAGTGGAGGGACTCAGTGTATGAAACCAAGCTATGGACTCAGTGTATGAAACCAAACTATGCCAATCCTTACCATGTCAAAAAGTAATATATAAAAAAGGAGAAAAAGAAATCAGGAGAAACATTGAACTAAGATATATAAACTGGAACAGTAAACATTTAGATCAACGACTCAAAACATGCATGCAGTTCATCATCCTACAGGATCAAATAGTGTGATTATTAGACAGCAGCTTGTGCAAGAATCAAATTATTATGATTCCAACCCAACTTAACAAGATTTTGAATGCATAATACAGCTTCACCAAATATCCAACAGTAAAAAAAATAAAATAAAGAACATCTAACCAACTTCAAGAACCATAACTAGTTAAAATAGAGCAAGAATGGAACCAAAACAACCATTAATTATCACACAAACATTTCAGCAAACACTTACCCAGCATTGTTAAACAATCCAAGAAACCAAAATTAGTGAAAAACAACAAATACCCATATCATAAATCCACAAAAACAACAAAATTAATCCACCAAAAAAAACCATAAATTACCAAAGCAACGACAGTGATCACAGAAGGGATGTTTTGAGAATTTGACATGTTCTTCAATGGTATAAAGAGGAAGAACAACGCCTCTATTTTCTTGAACAAGAAGAGTACACCAACCACCCTCTCGACACTCTTAAACTATTCAAAGGAGTACTCAAACGGTCAACGCTATATCCAAGTTCGAAACCTTATTCATTCCATAAGAGACTAATCAAAGTTCCAAACACTCTTAAACTATTCAAAGGAGTAGTTAAATTCATATATACAGCATAAACAAAACTCTAAAACAATGATTTCAGGCAACAAAAAACATGAGAAGTTTAATCACCAAAAAATTAGCCATAACACAATTTCAAGTAGAAATCAAGCCCTAGAATCATCAATCACCAAAATCAGGAAAAATTAAACACAAAAAATCATCAGCTGTTCGTTAATCGACAAAAAAAATATAGACATAACTCAAACTCAATCATACAAAATCGAATTAAATCAATTGAATTGGTAAAAAATAAAGCTAAAATTAAACATTGAATTGTATAATCATAAATCATGGTTAATTAATATAAAAAAAGAAAAAGAGGAAATGAAGGACAAACTCGAGCAAGGAAGGGAGTAGAAGGCGACGACGAAAAAGACGGTGGAGAAGAGCGGAGGCGAGAGGAGAAGGGAGATTGAAGAGATCTCACACGCTGCTGTCAACTTCTTGAACCACCAAGCAGCAAGACCGGCGCACCACCAAGTAGAGGCTGAGGCAGTAGCAACAAGACGGCGCACCACCAGCAGAACAGGAGAGAGAAAACTTCTTGAACAGCCACGAAGAGAGAGAATGTAGAAGAGCCCTCGCCGGCAAACCACCAACGGTTAGGAACCCTCACCGGAGAAATAGGGTTCAGCGGAGGGCGTAATGCGGGTGAGATGATGGGTTAATGGGAGGAATGCGGGTGCGGGAAAATGGGAAAGGAAAGGGGTTTATTTCATTTTTGGGCTCTTCAAGGGCTGCGTTTAGCCCAAAAACCGCAACCCTTAAATTAAGGGCTTGCTTTTTTTCCACTAGTGGTAGGAACTTTTTCTGTTGTTCTCTAATGCAGGTCTAGTAGGACCATCATTCCGTCAAAGAGATATATTGATTTCCTGTGGACTGAAAGTTATGAAATAACGATTTTAGAATCAGAAGAACCTACTAGCTACAAAGATGCTTTGGAGACTCAAGACTCCGTAAGATGACTTAGTTGATTTGCCATATGGGGTAAAACCCATTAGATGCAAATGGATTTTCAAGTTGAGAACAAACAAGGATGGAAACATTAGTGTTTTCAAAGCAAGGTTGGTGGCGAAAGGTTTCAAACAAATTCATGGAATTGAATATGATGAAACATTTTCACCAGTAGCCATGCTAAAGTCCATTAGGATAATTCTTGCCATTGCTGCCTTTCATGACTATGAAATATGACACATGGATGTCAAAACTGCTTTCTTGAATGGGTTCTTAAAAGAGGATGTGTACATGATACAGCCTCAAGGTTTTGAAGATCCAGAAAATCCAAGAAGGGTAAGTGTAGACAAAAAACCGTGTCTCCCCATTGAGTACCCAATGGTGAAACATACCGTCGTCGTAATTGTTCCAGTCCAAAGGAAGAGCAATCGAACAAGCTAAGCCCAAAAGCATTTTGAAAATAAAAAGTCTATTTATTAAAGTCGAATTAATTATTCCTGATAATTTATTGTATTTTTAATATTTTTATATTAATTATTCTTGATAATTATTTTTAAAGGATATTTCGAGAATCAGATTTTTATTCCTAAAGATAGGTGATTTTGGATTTCAAAAGATAAATTTTACCAAAGGATAAAAAAGAATCTTAAAACAATAAAAATTAAAACCGGCCAAAAAGCAAGTGCACGTGACGTACATGTTGTGCGCCTGACGCTAGGGGTGTGCACCAGTCCCAGACCTATCAGGGAATTTTCTGGACCGAGACTGGACTGGAAAAATTCGAGTCCGGTCTGGTTTTGGACCTGTTGGACCGGAATCTATATTTTAAAAAAAAATCTTTTTATTTGATTTAAAGATATTTATAAATTAGATACATTAAAATTTAATAATTTTAATAACAATAATCCTAAAGGTAATAAATAGGAGGTTTTTAACTTTCTAACTTTGTACCTTTTAAACTTTTTTAACAAATAAATTTTTTTTTTATAAAAAAAACAGAAATTCCGGTCCACCAGTCCGGACCGGAATTTTCCGGGTTTGGAACAAACCGGTCAAGAAACCCGGAATCGGGATTTTCTGTGGACCGAGGACCTGACCGAAATCTTCGTTGCATAAGACCAGACGACAAAGGTATAATTTGTGCGGGTCAATTTCAATTTAATTCCTTTTTTACTAACAATTTACTTAGCACAATGCACATCTTGAAGGAATTAATGCTATCTTTCCTAAATCTTCTCTTTTTATTTATATTCTTTATTAGTCATATGCATGAGTGTTTGTTTTAATGTTTTCATCACCTCACATGTCTATTATTGCTAATCAAAGACCTAAAGAACTATTCTAACATTGAATTCAGATAATTTGGACAACCTGTTAGCTTCCCTGTAGTTTGATTGCATAATAACATGTCACTAAAAACTAGTCTTTTGTTTGTTTAATGAACCGATATAGATTAATTATTAGAGTGCATTAAAAAATTATGTGGTTGTTTATTTGCATAAATATAGATATGAATTGATATTAAGTAGAGGCCATCAATGGGCGAATTTGATTCCCGATCTTATTCATACCCTCACCCCCGAACTCAATCTATGGTTCATTGACCATTAATGGAGTCATGACGAGGAAATCTACATTGGATAAGTCCTTAAGTTGTCCCTACAATTTCCCAATATCCAATTTGGTTTATGAGTCTTCCTTTAAAGACATGTTGGGGACTTCTCTCAATTTCAAAAATATTTTCAATAAAACCTTTAAATGAGGTAGTAAAATATGCGCTCATTCCGCGTAGGCGAATAAAAACACGCCTAAAGTATGCAAGCTTAAGAAGTCCATTTATGGACTAAAGCCTTATCAAGGAGTTGGAACCTCAAATTTGATGAGGCTGTCAAGAAATTTGGCTTTCTCAGAAATGAAGAGGAATATTGCGTATTGTTGGAAGATTTCATAGCCCAAAATAGATAGATCGATTCAAAGTGAGAAGATTAAAAAAAATACACTAAAACGGAAAGTGAGAAAGATAAAAAAAACACAGGGAGTATTAACTTAGTTCAAATAAGTTACTTAGTAACACTAAAATAATGTTTTAAGGGTAATAATATTGTAATAAACTAAATTCATATAACATATTTTCTATGGTGAAGTTAAAATATAGATTAATATTGAAAATAATATAGTTATATATTTAAGAAATATTTTAATATTAGGAAATAAAGATTTCTTAATTATATAACTACTTCCTCCGTTCTGTTTTAAATGAAACATTGGGTGAAATGACACTATTCATTGATCAATTTTGACTCCAATTTATCGATATTATATAAAGAAAAACATAGTCAAATGGGATCTTGTTAGATTCGTCTCGATGCATACTATCAAATTATAACTTTTTTTTACGTGTGCACAACTAAAGATGTTAATGATTAAAGAAGCGCGTTGGGTTGCGTGAAAAAGCAAACGTTTCATTTAAAACAGAACGGAGGAAGTATATTATTTTCAATATTAATCTATGACATATTTTGTTATATTATTTTCAATATTAAGATATCAATAACAAGTCGGGTCAAACAAGTCACGAGTTGTAATAGATTTGGTTATGTTTGTTATATACTTTATTCATTCTTTTTTAATTGCAATGTTTTCCTTATCTAGAAGTTTCACATTAATTGCAGCGTTTCTTTATTTGGTAATAAACTCTCTCTATCTCTATCTTATCACATGGACCCCACTTTTTTTTTCCTATCTTTATCTCTTTCCCGTTCACATGGCTTTTCTAAACAATGTGTCAAGGGTGATGTTGAAATAATAATGGAATAGAGGTAGTATCGAGTTAGTTCTATTTCGGATGTTATTAGTCGGCTTGTTATGGGATCAATAACAATTCGGTTAATAAAAGGTTGGGTCAATAACAGGTTGAGTTGAAAACAGGTAGAGTCAATAAGGTTTCAAGTTGTAATCGGTTTGACTATGTCGGTTATTTATTGGGTTGAAACAGTTCGGCTTATCATGACTCGGGTCAATAATGGGTCTGGTTGCAATCGTCTCGGGTCAGTAGCAGGTTAGATTGTTTTAAGCAGATACAAAACATAACGGGTCAAATTTGGGGTACAGGTTGAGTTCGAGTCAGAACAAATTGGTTTGGAGTCACCACTTTCCCAATTATAACCGGATCAGACGTAGGTCATTTTCAGTCAGTATCATGGGTCGGGTAATAAACCGGCTCTTATTCACATCCCTAGGGGGGCGGGTGATTAGATGCCACCAACACGTCAGCATTGCGACGTTTGCTTCCACATCAGATCACTCTCAATCTCCGTAAACACAAAGTACATAACAAACCCAATCTTCGCCTTCACCAGCAAATCCTTTACTGGACCACCAATAAAGAAAACAACAAAAAACAAAAGCTCTTTTCTTCCATTGCAATTCTCAAGTAGTAACAAAAAAGAAAAATTTGCAATTCTCAAAGAAAAAAAGAAAATCTTCACTTCAATTCCAGTTCTGAAACAAAAATAAAAGTTTCATCCGCCATTGATACTGATAGAGCTTCTAAAAAGAGAATGAATCAGACGACGTTGGGAGATGTGATCGAGCACAAGGCTTACGCAAGAATCGGATTGCTTGGAAACCCAAGCGATGTTTACTATGGCAATACCATCTCAATTAGCATCACCAATTTCTGGGCTTCCGTTAAATTGGAGTCTTCTGATCGCCTCGTCATTAATCCCCACCCTTTCCACGACCTTGTTCAGTTTCATTCTCTTAACCATTTGGTCTGTCTCTCTCTCTCTTCTCTTATGTGTGTGGTTTTTTTTTTTTTTTAATCTTTTTGGGTATTGTCAATATTTTGTGGAGGAATTCGTAGTTTTAAAGAGGAACGAATAACGTTCATACAGTGACAATTCTGTAAATAAGTGCAATAAGTTGAAAACAAAAATGAGCACTAGGGATGGTCTAGTGGTGTTGGTATTACTTTTCGGGGATCGAGTTTCACCCTTGCATGAAAGATTTCCAAATTCCGTTATTTGCAAGGAACTTCGACTTACCTAGTTAAAAAACAACAAAGGAAAATAGACTTGGTATTGTTGCATACAAAATAATTGTACTTCCTCCGTTTTTTTTTTCCATGTTACACTTTGACATTCTACACTATTCACATTTGTGATTTATACGTGAATAAAAATATAGTCATGTGGGATCTTGTTAGATTCGTCTTAATATGTATTTTTTTAATATGTACTTTTTATAATTTTTACAAATACAAAATCAGAGATATATGTCCTTCAAGTTTTGCATTGGCATAAAAAGTGAAAGTGTAACATGTAAAAAAAAAAAAAAACAGGAAGTATAATGAATGATAAATTTTGTATCAAAAGTGGCTGAATTATGTTCCTGATACGATGGGTATTTGTACCTGATGACTTTAATTATTGTTGTCAGGGTAGTAGCAATTTCATTGTACAATGATTTTTCAGGGTTTGATTTTAGAATGCTTTAAATAAAATTGCTGAGTTAGTAATGAATTGTTTGTTCATATTGTAGGGACCTAGTCCACCTAGATACTAGAAACCACATAATTCTTTGTGTGTGTGTTTTTAGGTTCTTGTTCTTTTATGAGAGGCTAGATTAACCCGATAATTATCGAGAATGTGATAGACGGATAGGGACAACTAAAATGTACCGTCAAATGCTGGGAATTGGTTAGTAGAAGCCACTATTGCACGTACGTTTTGTAATTTTGCTAGTTTGGATCAATATTGTCCTTTTTTATGTATATAGTTTTGAGGTATTTCAGATTATTTAGGTGGTCTATATGTGAGCTCGACGAAGGCTCATTAACAATTTATGAGAAGTGATTAATGGCATTGGAAAATTGTGTTATATATTTTGGGTAGATAAGATCAGCGAGCATTATCTAAAAATTTTATCTGTAGGCTTGCAAAAGCCTAGGGAACAAAGTGGTGCAAAACCTCAGTATGGTGGAAAATTAGGTTTTAACTTCTTATAATGTTTTCGTCTAATTTGGATCATTATATTGATCGGGTCAGGTTACCTCTAGGGGCTTCCCTTCTCATTTTGATACCCAATATATATGCCAAGGAGAATTTGGGCTTTAGAATGACTGTATTTCAAGTATGGCCTTAAGGCTGCAAAGTTCTTTGTAAGTAGTATAGTTTGACATTTGAGGCTGATTATCTCCAGTTTGCACCACCCGCTTCAAGTCTTTCGTTTTGTATGTGTGGTGCCTACCCTTAGGTTTCATTTGGCTATACTACTTTTTGCCATTTTGTACATTATATTTGAATCTTTCTGTTACAATGATAAAGAACAGTCATGGTACTTGATCATAGGAGATTATCTCCCGACCTTGGTTAATTGATGAACTGGAGTTCCAAATCCTTCCTGCAACTTTTGAGAGGAGGGCCACTGGCTAGAGAAAACTATGAATCATCCTGCCACCTGGAATCTTTAGCGTAGTTTAAGGAAGAGTTCTCAGTCCCACATAATTAAACAGGTCATATTGTTGTGTCATGTCATCTTTTGCCGGTCCTACTCAAATTGGAGCTTTAAGGCTCTGTTTGATTCAACTTATTTTTACTTATCTTATCAGAACTTATATTCTAGTTTATTGTGTTGTCTGACATAGTTAATCCGTTTTATTCAACTTATTTTATCTTATCTGATCTGATCTTATCTTATCTTATGTTTTCTGAAATAAGTTAAAATAAGTTGAATAGGAGCCTTACAAGGTGCACATTGATTAGAGAAGGCTCTTGAATCTTGATATCTTTTTTCATAGTTTCCAAAAGCCCCTTCTTCCAAGCAGCTATAATCCCTTTTTAACAACTATATTGGATTTTTCTTCAATGGTCAAAATTATTCTAGAAAGGATCGAGGGAAAATGAAGCTTCTTTTTTGATGTTTTGGTCGTGATTTTAATCTTCATGTTATGCTTGTCATTCTTCTTAGCTGGAAAAAAGTTTTATAAATTTGTCTGCAGGTGAATCGTTTGGAAAATGAAGGTTTCTATGGAGGTGTGCGTTTGGTTATGGCCATCTGTAAAGTATTTTACAAGTACTGCAAAAAAAATAACATTGATCTTCATGAGGGGCGTTTTACCCTTTCGTATGATACAAATATTCCTCGACAGGTAATTACCTCCCTTTACGGCATGCTTGCTTGAGGATAATGTATTAAGGGGGTAATAGAAGCAAAATTAAAGAAAACAAAGGTCGATGAAAGTGGTGGTTAGTGGTAGATGTGATGAGGCATTGATTGTGTAAAGAGGGTGGAATTATTACCCTCATTTTGCGGGTACTAGTTATCCAACCTCCCCCTTTCCATCTCTCCTTCCTTACATTATCTAGATCATCTACCACCTAAATTCAACTTCAGTTTCTTCATTTCGTACTATTTTTGCCTTAATCCCTACCCTCAATCCTAGCATGCCCTTAACATTGCTACTTATGCTAGTTCATGCATGAAGTTTACTTCTGTCTGCTGCAGTTCGCAGCTGAAATTTAATTTTGACTTTCAGACAGGACTTTCAGGTTCTAGTGCCATTGTGTGTGCTACCCTGAATTGCATGCTTGACTTCTACAAAGTCAGGCACCAGGTTAAGGTGCAGGATAGGCCAACTCTTATCTTGGAAGCAGAGAAAGAACTCGGAATTGTTGCAGGTCTCCAAGACCGGGTGGCACAAGTTTATGGGGGACTTGTTTTTATGGTATAAAATTGAGCAAGATTCTTCATTCTAACCAATCATATATCTTTATTTTCCTGACTTTGACTCCTTTGTCCCAGGACTTTAGCAAAACTCAGTTGGATAGATTGGGACATGGTATTTATACACCAATGGATATTAGTCTCCTTCCTCCTCTCTACCTCATCTATGCTGAAAATCCAAGTGACTCTGGAAAGGTCAGCAAGAACTTATTCACTTATGTCTAATGTTCATTTCCATCTCCAGGTCTCTTATTGCATCAAATCCTTGTACATACTCTTTTTTTTTTTTTTTTTGCCTTTTGAACGTCTTTCATATAAATTAGGGCAAAGACAGCAGAACCTCTGAAGGGTCAGTATGCCACAAGGGTCATACAAATTTCATCTTTTTCCTCATAGTTTAGGATATTTGGGATGGTTGGTGATTTTGTTGTGTGTTGATCAATCATGATCTTTCAAAGTAAAGTAAGTGTGTACAAAACCTATCTTTCACAGTCTCTCTCTGGTTAACTCTTACGAACATTCATGCACACTGCACACGCAAATTTAAGGGTCTATCAGCCTTCTACTACTCATGCCTTTGCACAATGCGACAATGTATGTGCCTATGGAATGAAATAGGTTATATACCTGATATCTGACGGAGAAATCTATCAAGCTAGTTGACTTTTTATTAGTTGTACCATGTTTCTTTTTTGGGTGTTTTAAATTCATTGTACCCTTTCATTATAATCTCATTTTACACAACTAACTTTAATATGCATGTCATTTCCTTCGGGTACAACTATTGAAAAATGGAGGTAGTACTAGATTGCCTAGCAGCAAACTCCCGCCTCCAAAAATAGGGTAATTGAGAGATTTTTTTGGGTTTTATTTATGGATTGAATTACTAAATAGGACTAGTTTATAGCATGGTCATAAGATAACATTGGACTTGGAGAGATTTTTTTGGTTTTATTTACTTGTTGAATTACTAAATAGGACTAGTTTATATTATGGTCATAAGATAACATTGCACAGGTGCATAGTACTGTTAGACAAAGATGGCTAGATGGTGATGAATTTATAAGATCAACGATGAACGAAGTCGCTAATTTAGCTGTGGAAGGAAGACAAGCATTACTTGAAAAGGACTATGCTAAACTGGCGTCCCTGATGAATCACAACTTTGACCTCCGCAGGTAAAGAGTGCATTTCAATCAGTGTATGAATTGTTGGATTAGCCACATGTATTGCGAATTTACTAGCCCAACAGATGCTTACCACCAAGTTTATCGTACTTGATGAGTTGATTGAAAACAAAATTGAGGTGTACCAAATATTGTGGCCATTTACGCCAAAATCTGATGATATATTGTTGCGTTATTATCTGGTATAAGAGTTGAGAACACACACATAAAACATGATGTGCTGTGGATTTTTGTTGGATTTGTTGCTGAAAACACCAAGCTGTGCACGTCAGCACCATGCAATTTAGTCATCAAAGTCCTGTATCCTGATTTGATGGTAAAGCAGGGCAATGAATTGTAATATCCGATCTTCAGATTACCTTGGAAGGGAAGAAACACGTGCCTAACGGTGGTGATGCACCATGTTTGGGCATCTACATATCAGTTATCATGTCCTGAGTTTAATTATAAGCTACAATGTTCCATCTTTCCCACCTTTCAGAGGAAAATATGTGCAAACAAGTTGGATGACAAATCGTAAAGCATCGACAATCATATGATAAGAATTACCTAAATGTAGTTTAGGCAGCCAAGCTTCACTAAGAGAAGAACTTTGAAATGTCCAAGAAGTGCAGATTAAATTACCTTGGAAAAAGAGTTTGGCTTTGTAACATAAATATATGCTTTGCTAATTTGCAGAAGTATGTTTGGAGATGATGCTCTTGGAGCTATTAATTTAAGGATGGTGGAGGTAGCACGGGATGCTGGTGCTGCATCAAAATTTACTGGCAGTGGCGGGGCTGTCGTTGCATTTTGCCCTGATGGACCACCACAAGTTGAGCTTCTACAGGAAGCCTGTCTTAAGGCTGGTTTTATCATTCAACCTGTTCAAGTAGCTCCATCATTCTTAAATGACCTTGATCTCGGAAGCTCATCTTCCACTTGACAGAGTTATCTCTAGCCTCATCGTACAAGTCCGTGTTTTAGGTCTTCTTGTAATGGATCATAGGACCAAAGACACCTCGTCATTGTATTTCTCCTCTAGGAGTTTCTATTTAGACATATTTTTAGTATAAGGCTACAATTTATGAATAAACTGTCTACTTCTGTCGAGTGTATTGAACTCCCTTTTGATGGTCAACATTATACTTGGGGTAAAAAGAAATATGGCTCTAATAATATACTAGAACGTTTAGATAAGGGTGTTTCTAGTTTAGATTTGTTGAACTTATTTCCAAATGCTAAAGTTCATCATCACCATTGTACGTATTTAGATCATTGCCAAGTTTCTTTAGATCTAAATGTGAGTAATCGTTTGAAAACTCCACCTTTTCGCTTCGATAAGTTATGAACTACACGAAAAGATTTTGATATCTTAGTTAAAAAACATGGTGTACAAAATCTAAAGGATCTAATATGTATTGTCTTATAAGGAAAAGCAAACTTCTGAAGGAAAAGGCTAAAAATTCGTCTAGTACTAGATTTGGAAATATCTTTCATCAAGTTCGTAATGTAGAGGCAAAACTTAAGATAATTCAAGAAAAATTACTTATCCACAATGATTGCCCAAGACTAATCGCGTTAGAATCAGTTTCTCGCGAAACAAGTCAAGCTCCTAGAATTCCAAGACTCCTACTGGAAGGTTAAAGCCAAATCCAACCATATAGAACTTGGTGATGCTAATACAAATTATTACCATGCTTGTGCTACAATTAGGAAAAATAGAAATTTAATCACTTGTATAAATGACCTGACTGACAATCCTATTACCCACCCTAAGCTAATAGAAACTTGTATATCCAATGCTTTCATCAAACGGTTTACTTCCAATTCAATTGTGGTTGTAATGAGCAATCGAACCTATCTTTATTAGAATCTATTATATTAGAAGATGATAATGCTTTCCTATGTAATTGATATTTTTGATGGAAGAAGTTAAAGTTACGGTTTTCGACCTAGCACCTGATAAATCGCCAGGCCCAAATGGGTACCCTCCTTTCTTTTATCAGAAGTATTGGACCCTAGTGGAGAATTCAGTTTTCCGGGCGGTTAAAGCTTTTTTCTTGTTTGGTAAAATTCTGAAAGAAATAAATCACACTTTTATCACATTGATTCCGAAAATCGAAGCTCCTTCTAATTCTTACCATTTTAGGCTTATAAGTTTGTGCTCTACTATATATAAAATTATCTTTAAGATTATGGCTAATAGGTTAAAGGTAGTGTTAGGAAAAATAGTCCATCCTCTTTAGGGTGCGTTTGTTCCTGAGAGATTAATTCAAGATAATGTATTATTAGCTCATGAAGTTTTCCATTCTTTTAAAAATAAAAAAGGGATGGAAGGTTGGCTAGCTATAAAATTAGATATGGAAACAACTTATGACCGGTTGGAATGGAGTTGTATTTTTGCTACTTTTAAGAAAGTAGGTTTATGCTATCAATGAATCAATTGGTTGAAGCAATGTATCACTGCGATAACTTTCTCAGTTTTGGTTAATGGAATTCCAGGGGACATTTTTTTTTCCCTTCTCGTGGGATTCGACAAGGAGACCCCTTCTCTCAGTATATCTTTATTCTTTGTGCGGAAATTTTTGCTCCGCAACTTCATCAAGCTAGTACTACTGGTACTAAGTCTGTTAGTGTAATACCCCGAATTTTAATCTCGTTTTATTAGCTACTAATTATGTTTATTAGTATAATTACGTCCTAAAATTTTTCGAAACTATTCTGATGAAGATTATCTTCTAAAATAAGTATATTTACCTTAGTTATTACGAAAGTGATGTTTATTATGATAAATAATTTTATAATATGATTTATGAAATTAAAAAAAAAAAAAAAAAAAAAAAAAGGAGGAAGGAAGAAAGCTGAACATCAGCTTCTCTCAACCGACCAACCACCCCCCTCTACTCCCTCTTTAATTCCCTACTCTAAGCTTCCCTACGGTGAACCACCAACCTCCATCATCCCACCTCCATTAATGTCTCCAAATTTCTTTCTATAAATGCTCAATAATTGAGCTTTGCAATCTCACAACAACAACAAAAATCACAAAGAAATTCCTCTCCTCTCTCTCTTTCCCTTTACTACTGCTACTGCCGCGTTAGCGACCCTCGCCGGCGTTCGAGCTCACCGGAGTTCGACAAACCGACCCAGCTCTCCTCCTTTCTTCGATCTCCCTCCTCTGGTTCGTGGTGGTGGTTCTCTCCACCGTCGTTGCTTCTTCGCTCGTTGTTGGTCGCTCGTTGCTGTCGTGCGTTGCTTCTTCTTCTTGCCGGAATTCCGTGACTTCCGTCACCACCGCCGGAGCTTCGAGCTCCCCTGCCCGCACCTCTCTCTCCTTTCGCGCTACTATTATTACGGCGGTCGTGGTGAGCCGCACGGTGGTCTTTGCCGCCGTGTGTTGGTTGTCCTGCAAAGTACCGAGGTGGTGGTGCTGCTGCCCTTGATGTTGTTGGTACTACACCTCCTCTATTTCCTTGATTTTATTTCTAATTACTTTGGATACAAATTTATACTTGGTTTATGAAATCATGATTAATTGTATTGGGTTGGATTAGTTGATGCTTGATTGTTTGATATTGTTGATGATGTTGAAACGGTTGTGTTGGAAGATGGACTAAGTATGGTGTTTTATTGGTTAGTTGGCTAGTTGGTTGAATGTTCTCTTCCAAGTTATTTTTTTTTGATTAGAAATCGATCTTTGGAGTAGATTGAGTTAATTGATAATCATAGTTGTTATTTTTATTGATTTTAGAAAAGAATTCTAAAATGATTTTATAAGTTAGTTTAAATAAATTACAAGATCAATGAAATCGGATGTGGGTTACATGTCTAAATGCATAACTATATTGAATCGAAACTCATAAGAAGGAACGATGACATGTGATTATAGTTTTCTAAAGTGAAGTCTTCTAGTAAGGTTGGTTGTGCAACAATTGTTTAGAGTTACTAAGGCTATCGGATGAATGATATGAATGATCTAATAAGATATGAAAGTATAGAAGGTAATGTCTACTTGTTAACACCCGCATTCCCCTTCGAAGTATGTTTTATGGCCATGATTAATATTATGTTTTACACATATGGATTGCGGGGAAATGAAATGTTTTGTGACAGTTATGATGATACGATGCTATGAAATGATTATGAATCAACGGTGATAAATGAACTCAGTGACGGTTGTGTTTATGAAATGGATTATTGAAACCACTATGAATGGATTGAGATTATGATGGATGAAATATGTTCACACTTGGATTGAACAACGATGACGTAATTGTATACGTGATTTATGTGATGACGTGAATTAAAAGATGTTAATCACGTAAAGTGAAATATCGAGGGAAATGATGAACAGGTTGCCCCGTATGAGTGGTTCGAGCCCCTACGGGTTCTCTCGGTTACTATGCCGATTTTTACATTTACTTGTCTTCCTTCTATCTTGTTGTGATCCAAGTAGAAGGGGTGTGCACACTAGGGACTCTGTTATTATGGCCATTATGTTATCCGTAGGTGGTTACGGGGATTGACCCCGGCCTACAATGTTGAAGTAAGTGGTTACGGGGATTGACCCGCCATCTTGGCGTTCTCTTTCCTCTCCTTAAATAAGCTGGATTAATTAAGATTAATTATGTAATTAATCATTGTATATATATCTACATGTGAAAGTATGGATTATGTGAATATTGCTATGCTGTTGTGATATGGTTATGAATGATGTGAACATGTATTGATTACGTGAGAATCGTAGACACCAAAGCATGTTTTAAGAATGTTTTATGGGTTAGTACTCAGCGTTGTGCTGATGTGTATGTCAATGTTTTGTTTTGTCACTACTGTGGCCTGTCACTTGGTGGGTGGCAGTGTTACAATAGTTTCAGGTTGAAGTTCTGGAGCATCTGTTCCAAGATAGAACCAGTTACGTGCTAAGAGTACAGCTATGATTGTTTATGTTTCCTTTGAGGCGAGGATGTTCCATTTTGTAATAGATAATAAGTAATGATTTAGTTTCATTTCTAGTTCTGGTTGAGCATTGATTTTCTTTAGCTGGTACTCCGCGAAAGCGTTGAGTTTGGGATTTGGTATATATATTTTATTGCAACAGGTTTTCAAACATTTTTCCCATTATGGGTTGTCCAATTTACAAAGGAGACTCTGCCGAAATTTTCAGAAAAGATTAATCTATTATTAAATTGTTTTTTTAAAAGTGTCAAATCAAAGTATTGTCCATGTAAGTTAGTGAATAATGTAGCCTTGTATTTTCCCTTAGCGGAAAGTACGGCGGTAACGCGCCGGCTAAGCTAAGGCCTTCCGCTGCGAAAGCCGGGGTAATTAATTTAATAAGGATGTGCGAAAGCCGGGGTGTTACAGAATGGTATCAGAGCTAAGGTTAGATTCAGGTACGCTATGATCTCCATATCATGGCGTAAAGGTTCTAAATAGGTTTAAAGGGTTGGCTAAAAAGTTAGGTATAAATGAACCAAAGCCGTTTGAGAGTTTGCGCTTTTGCGTGTGATCACCCACCTGCATAAGTACATTGAAAAGAAACAAGAGAGACAAGCTCCCAAAAATCAGAAAAACTGAGTAATTCCAACTCCATCCCGTAAAATACTTAAGTTGAAAAATACTTTGTAAAGTAGTAGGTTAATAGGGTTAGAAAGCATAGCACACATACACATATATATATACAATGAATAATAGCATAATTAATTCAATTAATCCAATTATTTAAGGAGAGGAAAGAGAACGCCAAGATGGCGGTCAATCCCCGTAACCACTTACTTCAACATTGTAGGCGGGGTCAATCCCCCGTAACCACCTACGTATAACATAATGGCGATAATAACGAGTCCCTAGTGTGCACACCCCCTTCTACTTGGATCACAACAAGATAGAAGGAAGACAAGTAACTGAAAAAATCAGCATAGTAACCGGAGAACCCGTAGGGCCGCCGAACCACTCATACAGGGCAACCTGTTCATCATTTCCCTCCGATATTTCACTTTACGTGATTAACATCTTTTAATTCACGTCATCACATAAATCACGTACATAATTACGTCATCACATAAATCACGTATACAATTACGTTATCATTGTTCAATCCAGTGTGAACATATTCAATCCATCATAATCTCAATCCATTCATAATCTCAATCCATTTATAATCTCAATCCATTCGTAGTGGTTTCAATAACTCATTTCATAAACACAACCGTCACTTGAGTTCATTTATTACTTCAGATTCATAATCATTTCATAGCATCGTATCATCATAACCATCATAAAACATTTCATACATCGTCATTCATAAGAACAAAAGTCATCTTTATATACCTCTAGACCATTTAAGGAACATAAGACGTACTTGTTATGTGATCATAAGCCTTTCAGGGTATGTAACGTTAACTCTCTACCTTCAATGGAGGTCAATTATAATAACCATAAACTAATAGATCTCGTTATTACATAGAGTGAATCAAACTCGTATCTAATAGGATACTAGTCAAACTTATAGTAGAAGCTTCCTTGAGATTATTATAACTTATACTTACTTACGTGCTCAAACTCGTGACTAACTTGTTATCGAAAATTAATCAAACAACCGAACTTTCTTATATTACTTCATTTGCATATATTAAAGTACAACCCCTTTTATTCAACCTCCATCATTTAGCCCATCATCGACATACCGACTACAATTAGTCGATATTATTAACAATAATTAGTCAACCTCTTTTCTATCTTTAAGTAAGGAAACTATTTAAGTTAATTCACTTTTAAGTCTACTCCAATGCTTCACAACTATACTCAATTATATCCTCTTATACTCTTTAGATTTCCAAATTCATCTCAACAACATTCATACTAACCAATTCATTTATTTTATAACCAGACTCCTTATTTCCATTTTAATTATATCCATAAATTTTGCTATGTATTTTAGTTTAGCTTATCCTACTTAAAACCAACTCTTGCACCAACTAACAGACATCATTTAGAAACTAATCAAACCGGATCTCCCAAAGTTAACTCTAATTAACTCGGTGTTAGCTACATAATATAGACTAATCACTTGATAAAGAAATGATTATGATATGCTTTAGACATGTAACCCACATCCGATTTCATTGATCTTGCAACTTATTTAAACTAACTTATAAAATCATTTTAGAATTCTTTTCCAAAATCAATAAAAATAACAACTATGATTATCAATTAACTCAATCTACTCCAAAGATCTGATTTCTAATCCAACAATAAAAAAAATAACTTGGAAGAGAACATTCAACCAACTAGCCAACTAACCAATAAAACACCATACTTAGTCCATCTTCCAACACAACCGTTTCAACATCATCAACAATATCAAACAATCAGCATCAACTAATCCAACCCAATACAATTAGTCATGATTTCATAAACCAAGCATAAATTTGTATCCAAAGTAATTAGAAATAAAATCAAGGAAAGAGAGGAGGTGTAGTACCTCTGCTCACTTGGAGCGAGGGACGACACAAGGCAATGGGGAGTGGAGCCGAGCTCCGGCGAGCGTGGGGATCTCCCGGCGAGCCGAAAGGAAGAGGAGAGCAAGAGCGGGGAAGATCAACAGCAAAGCAGCACAGACCGACAACAACAAGGGCAGCAGCACCGCACACAACACCACCACGAAGAGGAGAGAGAAAACAAGAGCGAGGGGAGGAGAAAGGACCACTAGCGCACGGCGGCGGCGGCAGCAGTGGCCGACACCAACGAGCAGCGGCGGCCTACGGCGGCGACGGCAGCACAACGACAGAGGAGGAAGAGAGATCGAAGCGTGACGAAGAAGGAAAGCGGGGCTCGGTGTTCGTCGAGCTCCGGTGGGCCTGGGAATCCGGCGAGAGGAGGGAGAGAAATTTTGTGATTTTTTTGTTGTTGTTGTGAGATTTCAAAGCTCAATTACTGAGCATTTATAGAAAAAAAAAAAAAAAAACTTGAAGACATTAATGGAGGTAGTAGATGATGGATGGTGGTTCAAATAGGGAAGCTTAGAGTAGGGAGTAAAGAGGGAGTAGAGGGAGGGTGGTTGGTTGGTTTGGAGAAGCTGATGTTCAGCTTTCTTCATTCCTCTTTCTTTTTTTTTCTTTCTTTCATAAATCATATTATAAAATCATTTATCATAATAAGTATCATTTTTGTAATAACTAAGGTAAATATACTTATTTTAGAAGATAATCTTCATCAGAATAGTTTCGAAAAATTTTAGGACGTAATTATACTAATAAACATAATTAGTAGCTAATAAAACGAGATTAAAATTCGGGGTATTACATCCTACCACCCTTATAAAAAAGTTTCGTCCTGGAAACTTGCAATAAGTGAATCGAGGAGACAAAAATCAAATTCATTTAGACAAAACCAAGATCTCAAATTTCCATGGCTTCGTTAGATATTCAGCCTCCATTCCGCCATCAACTTTTGTATCTCTACTTCAACTCGACTCGCGAAATCAAGGAACAAAGAAAACAAAAGGGGCAAACTTGTTGGCAATGAATTCCAACTAACTCATTCAGTGAGATCTCGTTTGAAATTCAGTTGGTTTCTCAAATCATATAAGTTTTATCAAATACATACTTTGATTAAGTACATATCATAAACAAATATAAGTCAATGCACGATACATCACACATAAACTAGTAATTAACATAGAAAATCACATACGCCACATCTTTACATAAACAGGTTCACATTGCACACGCAAAAGCGCAAACACTCAAACGGCTTGGTTCATTTACACCTAACTTTTTAGCCAATCCATTAAACCTATTTAGAACCTTTACGCCATGATATGGAGATCATAGCGTACCTGAATCTAACCTTAGTTTTTATGTAACACCCCGGCTTTCGCACATCCTTATTAAATTAATTACCCCGGCTTTCGCAGCGGAAGGCCTTAGCTTAGCCGGCGCGTTACCGCCGTACTTTCCGCTAAGGGAAAATACAAGGCTACATTATTCACTAACTTACACGGACAATACTTTGATTTGACACTTTTAAAAAAAACAATTTAATAATTGATTAATCTTTTCTGAAAATTTCGGCAGAGTTTCCTTTGTAAATTGGACAACCCAAAATGGGAAAATGTTTGGAAAACCTGTTACAAATAAAATATACCAAATCCCAAAACTCAACGCTTTCGCGGAGTACCAGCTAAAAAGAATCAGGAGCACTAATGCTCAACCAGAACTAGAAATGAAACTAAATCAATTAATTATTTAACTATTACAAGTGGAACGTCTTCGCCTCAAAGGAAACATAAAACAATCATAGCTGAGATCGTAGTACTTAACCGCTTCTATCTTGGAAGAGATGCTCCAGAACTTCAACCTGACACTATTGTAACACTGCCACCCACCAAGTGACAGGCCACAGTAGTGACAAAACAAAACATTGACATACACATCGAAGACAACACTGAGTACTAACCCATAAAACATTCTTAAAACATGCTTTGGTGTCTACGATTCTCACGTAATCAATACATGTTCACATCATTCATAACCATATCACAACAGCATAGCAATATTCACATAATCCATACGTTCACATGTAGATATATATACAATGATTAATTACATAATTAATCTTAATTAATCCAGTTATTTAAGGAGAGGAAAGAGAACGCCGATGGCAGGGTCAATCCCCGTAACCACTTACTTCAACATTGTAGGTCGGGGTCAATCCCCGTAACCACCTACGGATAACATAATGGCCATAATAACGAGTCCCTAGTGTGCACACCCCTTCTACTTGGATCACAACAAGATAGAAGGAAGACAAGTAACGTAAAATCAGCATAGTAACCGAGAGAACCTGTAGGGCCGCCGAACCACTCATACGGGGGCAACCTTGTTCATCATTTCCCTCCGATATTTCACTTTACGTGATTAACATCTTTTAATTCACGTCATCACATAAATCACGTATACAATTACGTCATCGTTGTTCAATCCAGTGTGAACATATTCAATCCATCATAATCTCAATCCATTCATAATCTCAATCCATTTATAATCTCAATCCATTCGTAGTGGTTTCAATAACTCATTTCATAAACACAACCGTCACTTGAGTTCATTTATTACTTCAGATTCATAATCATTTCATAGCATCGTATCATCATAACCATCATAAAACATTTCATACATCGTCATTCATAAGAACAAAAGTCATCTTTATATACCTCCAGACCATTTATGGAACATAAGACGTACTTGTTATGTGATCATAAGCCTTTCAGGGTATGTAACGTTAACTCTCTAACTTCAATGGAGGTCAATTATAATAACCATAAACTAATAGATCTCGTTATTACATAGAGTGAATCAAACTCGTATCTAATAGGATACTAGTCAAACTTATAGTAGAAGCTTCCTCGAGATTATTATAACTTATACTTACTTACGTGCTCAAACTCGTGACTAACTTGTTATCGAAAATTAATCAAACAACCGAACTTTCTTATATTACTTCATTTGCATATATTAAAGTACAACCCCTTTTTATTCAACCTCCATCATTTAGCCCATCATCGGACATACGGACTACAATTAGTCGATATTATTAACAATAATTAGTCAACCTCTTTTCTAACTTTAAGTAAGGAAACTATTTAAGTTAATTCACTTTTAAGTCTACTCCAATGCTTCACAACTATACTCAATTATATCCTCTTATACTCTTTAGATTTCCAAATTCATCTCAACAACATTCATACTAACCAATTCATTTATTTTATAACCGGACTCCTTATTTCCATTTTAATTATATCCATAAATTTTGCTATGTATTTTAGTTTAGCTTATCCTTCTTAAAACCAACTCTTGCACCAACTAACGAGACATCATTTAGAAACTAATCAAACTGGATCTCCCAAAGTTAACTCTAATTAACTCGGGTGTTAGCTACATAATATAGACTAATCACTTGATAAAGAAATGATTATGATATGCTTTAGACATGTAACCCACATCCGATTTCATTGATCTTGCAACTTATTTAAACTAACTTATAAAATCATTTTAGAATTCTTTTCCAAAATCAATAAAAATAACAACTATGATTATCAATTAACTCAATCTACTCCAAAGATCCGATTTCTAATCCAACAATAAAAAAAATAACTTGGAAGAGAACATTCAACCAACTAGCCAACTAACCAATAAAACACCATACTTAGTCCATCTTCCAACACAACCGTTTTCAACATCATCAACAATATCAAACAATCGAGCATCAACTAATCCAACCCAATACAATTAGTCATGATTTCATAAACCAAGCATAAATTTGTATCCAAAGTAATTAGAAATAAAATCAAGGAAAGAGAGGAGGTGTAGTACCTCTGCTCACTTGGAGCAGGGGACGACACAAGGCGGTGGGGAGTGGAGGCGAGCTCCGACGAGCGTGGGGATCTCCGGCGAGCGAAAGGAAGAGGAGAGCGGCGAGCGGGGAAGATCAACGGCGGCAGCACAAAGACCGACAACAACAAGGGCAGCAGCACCGCACACAACACCACCACGAAGAGGAGAGAGAAAACAAGAGCGAGGGGAGGAGAAAGGACCACTAGCGCACGGCGGCGCGGCAGCAGCGGCACCAACGAGCAGCGCGGCGGCTACGGCGCGACGGCAAAGACAACGACGAGAGGAGGAAGAGAGATCGAAGCATGACGAAGAAGGAAAGCGGGGCTCGGTGTTCGTCGAGCTCCGGTGGGCCTGGGAATCCGGCGAGAGGAGGGAGAGAAATTTTGTGATTTTTTTGTTGTTGTTGTGAGATTTCAAAGCTCAATTACTGAGCATTTATAGAAAAAAAAAAAAAAAACTTGAAGACATTAATGGAGGTAGTAGATGATGGATGGTGGTTCAAATAGGGAAGCTTAGAGTAGGGAGTAAAGAGGGAGTAGAGGGAGGTGGTGGTTGGTTGGTTTGGAGAAGCTGATGTTCAGCTTTCTTCATTCCTCCTTTTTTTTTTTTTTTTTTTTTTCTTTCATAAATCATATTATAAAATCATTTATCATAATAAGTATCATTTTTGTAATAACTAAGGTAAATATACTTATTTTAGAAGATAATCTTCATCAGAATAGTTTCGAAAAATTTTAGGACGTAATTATACTAATAAACATAATTAGTTGCTAATAAAACGAGATTAAAATTCGGGGTATTACATCCTACTACCCTTATTGCAAGTTTCGTCCTCGAAACTTGCAATAAGTGAATCGAGGAGACAAAAATCAAATTCATTTAGACAAAACCAAGATCTCAAATTTCCATGGCTTCGTTAGATATTCAGCCTCCATTCCGCCATCAACTTTTGTATCTCTACTTCAACTCGACTCGCGAAATGAAGGAACAAAGAAAACAAAAGGGGCAAACTTGTTGGCAATGAATTCCAACTAACTCATTCAGTGAGATCTCGTTTGAAATTCAGTTGGTTTCTCAAATCATATAAGTTTTGTAAAATACATACTTTGAATAAATACATATCATAGACAAATACAAGTCAATGCACGATACATCACACATAAACTAGTAATCAACATAAAAATCACATGCGCCACATCTTTACATAAACAGGTTCACATTGCACACGCAAAAGCGCAAACTCTCAAACGGCTTGGTTCATTTACACCTAACTTTTTAGCCAACCCATTAAACCTATTTAGAACCTTTACGCCATGATATGGAGATCATAGCGTACCTGAATCTAACCTTAGCTCTGATACCATTCTGTAACACCCCGGCTTTCGCACATCCTTATTAAATTAATTACCCCGGCTTTCGCAGCGGAAGGCCTTAGCTTAGCCGGCGCGTTACCGCCGTACTTTCCGCTAAGGGAAAATACAAGGCTACATTATTCACTAACTTACACGGACAATACTTTGATTTGACACTTTTAAAAAAAACAATTTAATAATAGATTAATCTTTTCTGAAAATTTCGGCAGAGTTTCCTTTGTAAATTGGACAACCCAAAATGGGAAAATGTTTGAAAAACCTGTTACAAATAAAATATACCAAATCCCAAAACTCAACGCTTTTGCGGAGTACCGACTAAAAGAATCAGGAGCACTAATGCTCAACCAGAACTAGAAATGAAACTAAATCAATTAATTATTTAACTATTACAAGTGGAACGTCTTCGCCTCAAAGGAAACATAAAACAATCATAGCTGAGATCGTAGTACTTAACCGCTTCTATCTTGGAAGAGATGCTCCAGAACTTCAACCTGACACTATTGTAACACGCCACCCACCAAGTGACGGGCCACGGTAGTGACAAAACAAAACATTGACATACACATCGGCACAACGCCGAGTACTAACCCATAAAACATTCTTAAAACATGCTTTGGTGTCTACGATTCTCACGTAATCAATACATGTTCACATCATTCATAACCATATCACAACAAAGATAGCAATATTCACATAATCCATACGTTCACATGTAGATATATATACAATGATTAATTACATAATTAATCTTAATTAATCCGATTATTTAAGGAGAGGAAAGAGAACGCCGATGAGCGGGTCAATCCCCTGTAACCACTTACTTCAACATTGTAGGCCGGGGTCAATCCCTGTAACCACCTACGGATAACATAATGGCCATAATAACGAGTCCCTAGTGTGCACACCCCTTCTACTTGGATCACAACAAGATAGAAGGAAGACAAGTAACGAAAAATCAGCATAGTAACCGAGAGAACTCGTAGGGGCATTTGAACCACTCATACAGGGCAACCTGTTCATCATTTCCCTCCGATATTTCACTTTACGTGATTAACATCTTTTAATTCACGTCATCACATAAATCACGTATACAATTACGTCATCGTTGTTCAATCCAGTGTGAACATATTCAATCCATCATAATCTCAATCCATTCATAATCTCAATCCATTTATAATCTCAATCCATTCGTAGTGGTTTCAATAACTCATTTCATAAACACAACCGTCACTTGAGTTCATTTATTACTTCAGATTCATAATCATTTCATAGCATCGTATCATCATAACCATCATAAAACATTTCATACATCGTCATTCATAAGAACAAAAGTCATTTTTATATACCTCCAGACCATTTAAGGAACATAAGACGTACTTGTTATGTGATCATAAGCCTTTCAGGGTATGTAACGTTAACTCTCTAACTTCAATGGAGGTCAATTATAATAACCATAAACTAATAGATCTCGTTATTACATAGAGTGAATCAAACTCGTATCTAATAGGATACTAGTCAAACTTATAGTAGAAGCTTCCTCGAGATTATTATAACTTATACTTACTTACGTGCTCAAACTCGTGACTAACTTGTTATCGAAAATTAATCAAACAACTGAACTTTCTTATATTACTTCATTTGCATATATTAAAGTACAACCCCTTTTTATTCAACCTCCATCATTTAGCCCATCATCAGACATACTGACTACAATTAGTCGATATTATTAACAATAATTAGTCAACCTCTTTTCTAACTTTAAGTAAGGAAACTATTTAAGTTAATTCACTTTTAAGTCTACTCCAATGCTTCACAACTATACTCAATTATATCCTCTTATACTCTTTAGATTTCCAAATTCATCTCAACAACATTCATACTAACCAATTCATTTATTTTATAACCAGACTCCTTATTTCCATTTTAATTATATCCATAAATTTTGCTATGTATTTTAGTTTAGCTTATCCTTCTTAAAACCAACTCTTGCACCAACTAACAGACATCATTTAGAAACTAATCAAACTGGATCTCCCAAAGTTAACTCTAATTAACTCAGGTGTTAGCTACATAATATAGACTAATCACTTGATAAAGAAATGATTATGATATGCTTTAGACATGTAACCCACATCTGATTTCATTGATCTTGCAACTTATTTAAACTAACTTATAAAATCATTTTAGAATTCTTTTCCAAAATCAATAAAAATAACAACTATGATTATCAATTAACTCAATCTACTCCAAAGATCTGATTTCTAATCCAACAATAAAAAAAATAACTTGGAAGAGAACATTCAACCAACTAGCCAACTAACCAATAAAACACCATACTTAGTCCATCTTCCAACACAACCGTTTCAACATCATCAACAATATCAAACAATCAGCATCAACTAATCCAACCCAATACAATTAGTCATGATTTCATAAACCAAGCATAAATTTGTATCCAAAGTAATTAGAAATAAAATCAAGGAAAGAGAGGAGGTGTAGTACCTCTTGCTCACTTGGAGCGAGGGACGACACAAGGCGGTGAGGAGTGGAGCCGAGCTCCGGCGAGCGTGGGGATCTCCGGCGAGGCGAAAGGAAGAGGAGAGCGGCGACGGGGAAGATCAACGAGCAGACACAGCACCGACAACAATAAGGGCAGCAGCACCGCACACAACACCACCACGAAGAGGAGAGAGAAAACAAGAGCGGGGAGGAGAAAGGACCACTAGCGCACGGCGCGGCGGCCGGCAGCGACACCAACGAGCAGCGCAGCTACGCCGGCGACGGCAAGACAACGACGAGAGGAGGAAGAGAGATCGAAGCGTGACGAAGAAGGAAAGCGGGGCTCGGTGTTCGTCGAGCTCCGGTGGGCCTGGGAATCCGGCGAGAGGAGGGAGAGAAATTTTGTGATTTTTTTGTTGTTGTTGTGAGATTTCAAAGCTCAATTACTGAGCATTTATAGAAAAAAAAAAAAAAACTTGAAGACATTAATGGAGGTAGTAGATGATGGATGGTGGTTCAAATAGGGAAGCTTAGAGTAGGGAGTAAAGAGGGAGTAGAGGGAGGTGGTGGTTGGTTGGTTTGGAGAAGGCGATGTTCGGCTTTCTTCATTCCTCCTTTTTTTTTTTTTTTTTTTTCTTTCTTTCATAAATCATATTATAAAATCATTTATCATAATAAGTATCATTTTTGTAATAACTAAGGTAAATATACTTATTTTAGAAGATAATCTTCATCAGAATAGTTTCGAAAAATTTTAGGACGTAATTATACTAATAAACATAATTAGTAGCTAATAAAACGAGATTAAAATTCGGGGTATTACATCCTACTACCCTTATAAAAAGTTTCGTCCTCGAAACTTGCAATAAGTGAATCGAGGAGACAAAAATCAAATTCATTTAGACAAAACCAAGATCTCAAATTTCCATGGCTTCGTTAGATATTCAGCCTCCATTCCGCCATCAACTTTTGTATCTCTACTTCAACTCGACTCGCGAAATCAAGGAACAAAGAAAACAAAAGGGGCAAACTTGTTGGCAATGAATTCCAACTAACTCATTCAGTGAGATCTCGTTTGAAATTCAGTTGGTTTCTCAAATCATATAAGTTTTGTAAAATACATACTTTGAATAAATACATATCATAGACAAATACAAGTCAATGCACGATACATCACACATAAACTAGTAATCAACATAAAAATCACATGCGCCACATCTTTACATAAACAGGTTCACATTGCACACGCAAAAGCGCAAACTCTCAAACGGCTTGGTTCATTTACACCTAACTTTTTAGCCAACCCATTAAACCTATTTAGAACCTTTACGCCATGATATGGAGATCATAGCGTACCTGAATCTAACCTTAGCTCTGATACCATTCTGTAACACCCCGGCTTTCGCACATCCTTATTAAATTAATTACCCCGGCTTTCGCAGCGGAAGGCCTTAGCTTAGCCGGCGCGTTACCGCCGTACTTTCCGCTAAGGGAAAATACAAGGCTACATTATTCACTAACTTACACGGACAATACTTTGATTTGACACTTTTAAAAAAAACAATTTAATAATAGATTAATCTTTTCTGAAAATTTCGGCAGAGTTTCCTTTGTAAATTGGACAACCCAAAATGGGAAAATGTTTGAAAAACCTGTTACAAATAAAATATACCAAATCCCAAAACTCAACGCTTTCGCGGAGTACCAGCTAAAAAGAATCAGGAGCACTAATGCTCAACCAGAACTAGAAATGAAACTAAATCAATTAATTATTTAACTATTACAAGTGGAACGTCTTCGCCTCAAAGGAAACATAAAACAATCATAGCTGAGATCGTAGTACTTAACCGCTTCTATCTTGGAAGAGATGCTCCAGAACTTCAACGACACCTATTGTAACACTTGCCACCCACCAAGTGACGGGCCACGGTAGTGACAAAACAAAACATTGACATACACATCGGCAACGCCGAGTACTAACCCATAAAACATTCTTAAAACATGCTTTGGTGTCTACGATTCTCACGTAATCAATACATGTTCACATCATTCATAACCATATCACAACAGCATAGCAATATTCACATAATCCATACGTTCACATGTAGATATATATACAATGATTAATTACATAATTAATCTTAATTAATCCGATTATTTAAGGAGAGGAAAGAGAACGCCGATGGCGGGTCAATCCCCGTAACCACTTACTTCAACATTGTAGGCGGGTCAATCCCAGTAACCACCTACGGATAACATAATGGCCATAATAACGAGTCCCTAGTGTGCACACCCCTTCTACTTGGATCACAACAAGATAGAAGGAAGACAAATAACAGAAAATTAGCATAGTAACCGAGAGACCCTGTAGGGGCATTTGAACCACTCATACGGGGCAACCTTGTTCATCATTTCCCTCCGATATTTCACTTTACGTGATTAACATCTTTTAATTCACGTCATCACATAAATCACGTATACAATTACGTCATCGTTGTTCAATCCAGTGTGAACATATTCAATCCATCATAATCTCAATCCATTCATAATCTCAATCCATTTATAATCTCAATCCATTCGTAGTGGTTTCAATAACTCATTTCATAAACACAACCGTCACTTGAGTTCATTTATTACTTCGATTCATAATCATTTCATAGCATCGTATCATCATAACCATCATAAAACATTTCATACATCGTCATTCATAAGAACAAAAGTCATCTTTATATACCTCCGGACCATTTAAGGAACATAAGACGTACTTGTTATGTGATCATAAGCCTTTCAGGGTATGTAACGTTAACTCTCTAACTTCAATGGAGGTCAATTATAATAACCATAAACTAATAGATCTCGTTATTACATAGAGTGAATCAAACTCGTATCTAATAGGATACTAGTCAAACTTATAGTAGAAGCTTCCTCGAGATTATTATAACTTATACTTACTTACGTGCTCAAGCTCGTGACTAACTTGTTATCGAAAATTAATCAAACAAGCGAACTTTCTTATATTACTTCATTTGCATATATTAAAGTACAACCCCTTTTTATTCAACCTCCATCATTTAGCCCATCATCGGACATACCGACTACAATTAGTCGATATTATTAACAATAATTAGTCGACCTCTTTTCTAACTTTAAGTAAGGAAACTATTTAAGTTAATTCACTTTTAAGTCTACTCCAATGCTTCACAACTATACTCAATTATATCCTCTTATACTCTTTAGATTTCCAAATTCATCTCAACAACATTCATACTAACCAATTCATTTATTTTATAACCGAGACTCCTTATTTCCATTTTAATTATATCCATAAATTTTGCTATGTATTTTAGTTTAGCTTATCCTTCTTAAAACCAACTCTTGCACCAACTAACGAGATATCATTTAGAAACTAATCAAACTGGATCTCCCAAAGTTAACTCTAATTAACTCAGGTGTTAGCTACATAATATAGACTAATCACTTGATAAAGAAATGATTATGATATGCTTTAGACATGTAACCCACATCTGATTTCATTGATCTTGCAACTTATTTAAACTAACTTATAAAATCATTTTAGAATTCTTTTCCAAAATCAATAAAAATAACAACTATGATTATCAATTAACTCAATCTACTCCAAAGATCTGATTTCTAATCCAACAATAAAAAAAATAACTTGGAAGAGAACATTCAACCAACTAGCCAACTAACCAATAAAACACCATACTTAGTCCATCTTCCAACACAACCGTTTCAACATCATCAACAATATCAAACAATCAGCATCAACTAATCCAACCCAATACAATTAGTCATGATTTCATAAACCAAGCATAAATTTGTATCCAAAGTAATTAGAAATAAAATCAAGGAAAGAGAGGAGGTGTAGTACCTCTGCTCACTTGGAGCGAGGGGCGACACAAGGCGGTGGGGAGTGGAGCCGAGCTCCGGCGAGCGTGGGGATCTCCGGCGGGCGAAAGGAAGAGGAGAGCAGCGAGCGGGGAAGATCAACGGCGGCGGCCACAGCACCCAACAACAACAAGGGCAGCGGCACCGCACACAACACCACCACGAAGAGGAGAGAGAAAACAAGAGCGAGGGAGGAGAAAGGACCACTAGCGCACGGCGGCGGCGGCAGCAGCGGCACCCAACGAGCAACGGCGGCTACGGCGCGACGGCGGCAGACAACGAGGAGGAGGAAGAGAGATCGAGCGTGACGAAGAAGGAAGCGGGGCTCGGTGTTCGTCGAGCTCCGGTGGGCTGGGAATCCGGCGAGAGGAGGGAGAGAAATTTTGTGATTTTTTTGTTGTTGTTGTGAGATTTCAAAGCTCAATTCCTGAGCATTTATAGAAAAAAAAAAAAAACTTGAAGACATTAATGGAGGTAGTAGATGATGGATGGTGGTTCAAATAGGGAAGCTTAGAGTAGGGGAGTAAAGAGGGGAGTAGAGGGAGGTGGTGGTTGGTTGGTTTGGAGAAGGCGATGTTCGGCTTTCTTCATTCCTCCTTTTCTTTTTTTTTTTTTTCTTTCTTTCATAAATCATATTATAAAATCATTTATCATAATAAGTATCATTTATCTCGATTCACTTATTGCAAGTTTCGAGGACGAAACTTTTTATAAGGGTGGTAGGATGTAATACCCCGAATTTTAATCTCGTTTTATTAGCTACTAATTATGTTTATTAGTATAATTACGTCCTAAAATTTTTCGAAACTATTCTGATGAAGATTATCTTCTAAAATAAGTATATTTACCTTAGTTACTACGAAAGTGATGTTTATTATGATAAATAATTTTATAATATGATTTATGAAAGAAAGAAAAAAAGAAAAAAAAAAAAGAAAAGGAGGAATGAAGAAAGCTGAACATCAGCTTCTCTCAACCGACCAACCACCCCCCTCTACTCCCTCTTTAATTCCCTACTCTAAGCTTCCCTACGATGAACCACCAACCTCCATCATCCCACCTCCATTAATATCTCCAAATTTCTTTCTATAAATGCTCAGTAATTGAGCTTTGAAATCTCACAAGAACAACAAAAATCACAAAAGCTTCTCTCTCTCTCTCTTCCCTTTCTTTCGTCTTGCCGTGTTTTCTCGCCGGGATTCCCGGCCCACCGGAGTTCGACGAACACCGACCCAGCTCTCCTCCTTCCTTCCTCCTTTCTCTCTCGTCCTCCTCCCTCCTCTTGCGCTGTTGTCTTGCTCCAGGTTGTCGCCCGTTCTTTGCCCGGTCGTGGTGGAGCGGCTCTGCTTTTCTCCCTCCCCTGCTCGAGTTCTTTGTTGTCGTTGTGTCGGCTGCTTTGCGCCGCTGCTTCTTTGCTTCGTGGTGGTGGTCGTGCGTTGGTGGTGCTTCACGGTCCTGCTCATGTTCCCTCTTCTTTTGATTCGGTGGTGCTGCTGCCCATGTGTTGTTGGTACTACCCCCTTTTCTCCCTTTAACTTTATTGATCTCCTCTGTGTACTTGCAAAGTAGAAAGTATGTCATTGTTAATTTCTGAGTTCGGGTGAAATATGAAGATGTTGCTGTTGGTATTAATTGGTTATGTGCTTGGTGATTGAAGCTTCTGGTTAGCATAGCTAGTTGAATATTTCAAACATAAGAGCTCTTGAATTGATTGACACTTAAAAATGGATTAAGTCTTGAACCCAACTTGTTTTCCCTTGTTTCCTTGTTAATCAAATTGGGTTGAATATGTTCCTGATATTTCATTTATGAAATTTATGTTGTGAAATTTGCTTTAGTTATATATTAGTAACAATGAAATGAGTTTTTGATTTGGTTAATAGTTACTAAAAAGATTATTTGAACTTTCTTCATGGACGGATGTTTGGAAGTTCACAGTAATGATGTCTTATATGATACTCTAAGTTGTTATAAAATCAGATTATAATGGATTTTGTTATTGTTTCAACCTAACTATAGTTCATGCTTGTAAGTTAATCTGGTATTTAATGAAATGGGATGAATTAGTACTTTCTCTTATGAGAACTGTTGTTGTCGCTAAGTTAATTAAAGAAAGTTGGCGAGAGATTAAGGTTGATCGAGTCTTGTATGAAAAACGTAAGTAAGTGGATGAGATAAATGGCTTTGAGAAGACTTCACTAGACTTGAAGGTTAACAAATAAATATCTAGTATTGAACAAGATGTATAACTATAAATTGTTGGGTTGTGAGGATATTTTATTGTAGAAAGTATTAAGTGGTTTGTAACTTAAACAACTGGGTAAACTTATGATGATGTTCTAACTACAGCTGGATGGGTTGAGTTTAATCCTAAGAAGATGATTAATTAGTCGAAAGTACATAAGAAGGATATGATACGAACGTCATATATAAACCTTAAACTAGTGTACATTTAACGAACTTTAGATCTCCAAGTTAAAGTTAAGTCACGTTAGATAACCTCTAACAGGAGACCTATGCTTATTGTGGTTAATCTTTCATTGAGTTTAAAGTGGTTTAACAATATACACGATGAATGGCTTATCATTAACGAACTAGTATGTCTTATATTTATTGAAATGATCTGAAAATAAGTAAAAATGACTTATGTGTATTTGAATTGTGAGAGGTGAATTATATACTAAGAAATGATATATGTTCATGTATTCTTAATATGTTAAAGTATACCTTTTAACTCTGAAACTATCTGAAAGTATGAATGACTCTTAAACGATTAGAGATACGAAAATACTGCTATGTTTACGCTATGCTTCGATATGTTTCGTTTGTTATTCTTAAAAGTACTTTAAGTTATGAGACATGCTTATGATTACTTTCCATGATTAATGTTATGTTTCGCATATGGATTGCGGGAAATGAAATATTTTATGATGGTTATGACGATACGATGCTATGAAATGATTATGAATCTGAAGTGATAAATGAACTCAAGTGACGGTTGTGTTTATGAAATGAGTTATTGAAACCACTATGAATGGATTGAGATTATAAATGGATTGAGATTATGATGGATGAAATATGTTCACACTGGATTGAACAATGATGACGTAATTGTATACGTGATTTATGTGATGACGTGAATTAAAAGATGCTAATCACGTAAAGTGAAATATCGGAGGGAAATGATGAACGAGGTTGCCCTCGTATGAGTGGTTCAAGGCCCCTACAGGTTCTCTCGGTTACTATGCTGATTTTACATTACTTGTCTTCCTTCTATCTTGTTGTGATCCAAGTAGAAGGGGTGTGCACACTAGGGACTCTGTTATTATGGCCATTATGTTATCCGTAGGTGGTTACAGGGGATTGACCCCAGCCTACAATGTTGAAGTAAGTGGTTACAGGGGATTGACCCTGGCTTACTGGCGTTCTCTTTCCTCTCCTTAAAAAAAAATTGGATTAATTAAGATTAATTATGTAATTGTTCATTGTATATATATCTACTTGTGATTGTATGGATTACGTGAGAGCCGTAGACACCAAAGCATGTTTTAAGAATATTTTATGGGTTAGTACTCAGCGTTGTGCTGATGTGTATGTCAATGTTTTGTTTTGTCACTACTGTGGCCTGTCACTTGGTGGGTGGCAGTGTTACAATAGTTTCAGGTTGAAGTTCTGGAGCATCTGTTCCAAGATAGAAGCAGTTACGTGCTAAGAGTACAGCTATGATTGTTTATGTTTCCTTTGAGGCGAGGATGTTCCATTTTGTAATAGATAATAAGTAATGATTTAGTTTCATTTCTAGTTCTGGTTGAGCATTGATTTTCTTTAGCTGGTACTCCGCGAAAGCGTTGAGTTTGGGATTTGGTATATATATTTTATTGCAACAGGTTTTCAAACATTTTTCCCATTATGGGTTGTCCAATTTACAAAGGAGACTCTGCCGAAAATTTCAGAAAATATTAATTTATTATTAAAGTATTTCTTTCAAAAAGGAACTAAATGTCCATGTAAGTTAGTGAATAATGTAGCCTTGTATTTTCCCTTAGCGGAAAGTACGGCGGTAACGCGCCGGCTAAGCTAAGGTCTTCCGCTGCGAAAGCCGGGGTAATTAATTTAATAAGGATGTGCGAAAGCCGGGGTGTTACAGAATGGTATCAGAGCTAAGGTTAGACAGGTACGCTATGATCTCCATATCATGGCGTAAAGGTTTTAAATAGGTTTAATGGATTGGCTAAAAAGTTAGGTGTAAATGAACCAAGCCGTTTGAGCGTTTGCGCTTTTGCGTGTGCAATGCGATCCTGTTTATGTAAAGATGTGGCGTATGTGATTTTCTATGTTAATTACTAGTTTATGTGTGATGTATCGTGCATTGACTTATATTTGTTTATGATATGTACTTAATCAAAGTATGTATTTGATAAAACTTATATGATTTGAGAAACCAACTGAATTTCAAACGAGATCTCACTGAATGAGTTAGTTGGAATTCATTGCCAACAAGTTTGCCCCTTTTGTTTTCTTTGTTCCTTGATTTCGCGAGTCGAGTTGAAGTAGAGATACAAAAGTTGATGGCGGAATGGAGGCTGACTATCTAACGAAGCCATGGAAATTTGAGATCTTGGTTTTGTCTAAATGAATTTGATTTTTGTCTCCTCGATTCACTTATTGCAAGTTTCGAGGACGAAACTTTTTATAAGGGTGGTAGGATGTAATACCCCGAATTTTAATCTCGTTTTATTAGCTACTAATTATGTTTATTAGTATAATTACGTCCTAAAATTTTTGGAAACTATTCTGATGAAGATTATCTTCTAAAATAAGTATATTTACCTTAGTTATTACGAAAGTGATGTTTATTATGATAAATAATTTTATAATATGATTTATGAAATTAAAAAAATAAAAAAATAAAGAAAAGGAGGAATGAAGAAAGCTGAACATCAGCTTCTCTCAACCGACCAACCACCCCCCTCTACTCCCTCTTTAATTCCCTACTCTAAGCTTCCCTACGGTGAACCACCAACCTCCATCATCCCACCTCCATTAATATCTCCAAATTTCTTTCTATAAATGCTCAGTAATTGAGCATTGAAATCTCACAAGAACAACAAAAATCACAAAAGCTTCTCTCTCTCTCTCTCTCTTCCCTTTGCTGCTGCTGCCGTGTTTTCTCGCCGGATTCCCAGCCCACCGGAGTTCGACGAACACCGACCCAGCTCTCCTCCTTCCTCCTTTCTCTCTCTCGTCCTCCCTCCTCTTGCGCCGTTGTTGTCTTTCTCCGGTTATCGTCGTTCTTTGCCGCCGCGCTGGTCGTGGTGGAGCGACTCGCTTTTCTCCCTCCCCGCTCGAGTTCTTTGTTGTCGTTGTGTCGGCTTGCTGCGCTGCTGCTGCTTTCGTGGTGGTGGTCGTGCGTTGGTGGTGCTTCACGGTCCCGCTCATGTTCCCTCTTCTTTTGATTCGGTGGTGCTGCTTGCCCATGTGTTGTTGGGTACTACCCCCTTTTCTCCCTTTAACTTTATTGATCTCCTCTGTGTACTTGCAAAGTAGAAAGTATGTCATTGTTAATTTCGAGTTCGGGTGAAATATGAAGATGTTGATGTTTGGTATTAATTGGTTATGTGCTTGGTGATTGAAGCTTACGGTTAGCATAGCTAGTTGAATATTTCAAACATAAGAGCTCTTGAATTGATTGACACTTAAAGATGGATTAAGTCTTGAACCCAACTTGTTTTCCCTTGTTTCCTTGTTAATCAAATTGGGTTGAATATGTTCCCGATATTTCATTTATGAAATTTATGTTGTGAAATTTGCTTTAGTTATATATTAGTAACAATGAAATGAGTTTTTGATTTGGTTAATAGTTACTAAAAAGATTATTTGAACTTTCTTCATGGACGGATGTTTGGAAGTTCACGAAGTAATGATGTCTTATATGATACTCTAAGTTGTTATAAAATCGAGATTATAATGGATTTTGTTATTGTTTCAACCTAACTATAGTTCATGCTTGTAAGTTAATCCGGTATTTTATGAAATGGGATGAATTAGTACTTTCTCTTATGAGAAGCTGTTGTTGTCGCTAAGTTAATTAAAGAAAGTTGGCGAGAGATTAAGGTTGATCGAGTCTTGTATGAAAAACGTAAGTAAGTGGATGAGATAAATGGCTTTGAGAAGACTTCACTAGACTTGAAGGTTAACAGATAAATATCTAGTATTGAACAAGATGTATAACTATAAATTGTTGGGTTGTGAGGATATTTTATTGTAGAAAGTATTAAGTGGTTTGTAACTTAAACAAGCTGGGTAAACTTATGATGATGTTCTAACTACAAATGGATGGGTTGAGTTTAATCCTAAGAAGATGATTAATTAGTCGAAAGTACATAAGAAGGATATGATACGAACGTCATATATAAACCTTAAACTAGTGTACATTTAACGAACTTTAGATCTCCAAGTTAAAGTTAAGTCACGTTAGATAACCTCTAACAGGAGACCTATGCTTATTGTGGTTAATCTTTCATTGAGTTTAAAGTGGTTTAACAATATACACGATGAATGGCTTATCATTAACGAACTAGTATGTCTTATATTTATTGAAATGATCTGAAAATAAGTAAAAATGACTTATGTGTATTTGAATTGTGAGAGGTGAATTATATACTAAGAAATGATATATGTTCATGTATTCTTAATATGTTAAAGTATACTTTTTAACTCAAAACTATCCGAAAGTATGAATGACTCTTAAACGATTAGAGATACGAAAATACTTGCTATGTTTCTGCTATGCTTCTGATATGTTTCTGTTGTTATTCTTAAAAGTACTTTAAGTTATGAGACATGCTTATGATTACTTTCCATGATTAATGTTATGTTTCGCATATGGATTGCGGGAAATGAAATATTTTATGATGGTTATGAGGATACGATGCTATGAAATGATTATGAATCTGAAGTGATAAATGAACTCAAGTGACGGTTGTGTTTATGAAATGAGTTATTGAAACCACTATGAATGGATTGAGATTATGATGGATGAAATATGTTCACACTGGATTGAACAATGATGACGTAATTGTATACGTGATTTATGTGATGACGTGAATTAAAAGATGTTAATCACGTAAAGTGAAATATCGGAGGGAAATGATGAACAGGTTGCCCTGTATGAGTGGTTCAGCGGCCCCTACAGGTTCTCTGGTTACTATGCTGATTTTCTGTTACTTGTCTTCCTTCTATCTTGTTGTGATCCAAGTAGAAGGGGTGTGCACACTAGGGACTCTGTTATTATGGCCATTATGTTATCCGTAGGTGGTTACAGGGGATTGACCCCGGCCTACAATGTTGAAGTAAGTGGTTACAGGGGATTGACCCCGGCTTACTGGCGTTCTCTTTCCTCTCCTTAAAAAAAAAATTGGATTAATTAAGATTAATTATGTAATTGTTCATTGTATATATATCTACATGTGATTGTATGGATTACGTGAGAGCCGTAGACACCAAAGCATGTTTTAAGAATATTTTATGGGTTAGTACTCAGCGTTGTGCTGATGTGTATGTCAATGTTTTGTTTTGTCACTACTGTGGCCTGTCACTTGGTGGGTGGCAGTGTTACAATAGTTTCAGGTTGAAGTTCTGGAGCATCTGTTCCAAGATAGAAGCAGTTACGTGCTAAGAGTACAGCTATGATTGTTTATGTTTCCTTTGAGGCGAGGATGTTCCATTTTGTAATAGATAATAAGTAATGATTTAGTTTCATTTCTAGTCCTGGTTGAGCATTGATTTTCTTTAGCTGGTACTCCGCGAAAGCGTTGAGTTTGGGATTTGGTATATATATTTTATTGCAACAGGTTTTCAAACATTTTTCCCATTATGGGTTGTCCAATTTACAAAGGAGACTCTGCCGAAATTTTCAGAAAATATTAATTTATTATTAAAGTATTTCTTTCAAAAAGGAACTAAATGTCCATGTAAGTTAGTGAATAATGTAGCCTTGTATTTTCCCTTAGCGGAAAGTACGGCGGTAACGCGCCGGCTAAGCTAAGGCCTTCCGCTGCGAAAGCCGGGGTAATTAATTTAATAAGGATGTGCGAAAGCCGGGGTGTTACAGAAACATTTTCCCATTTTGGGTTGTCCAATTTACAAAGGAGACTCTGCCGAAATTTTCAGAAAATATTAATTTATTATTAAAGTATTTCTTTCAAAAAGGGACTAAATGTCCATGTAAGTTAGTGAATAATGTAGCCTTGTATTTTCCCTTAGCGGAAAGTACGGCGGTAACGCGCCGGCTAAGCTAACACGCCCGTTGAGTCGAACCTTCGTGGATTTTTCCCCATCTCAAGTTTTATTAAATGAAAAAGGGTTCGGCTTGGCGGGGGTGTTACAGAGTGGTATCAGAGCTAAGGTTAGATTCAGGTACGCTATGATCTCCATATCATGGCGTAAAGGTTCTAAATAGGTTTAAAGGGTTGGCTAAAAAGTTAGGTATAAATGAACCAAGCCGTTTGAGAGTTTGCGCTTTTGCGTGTGCAATGTGAACCTGTTTATGTAAAGATGTGGCGCATGTGATTTTTATGTTGATTACTAGTTTATGTGTGATGTATCGTGCATTGACTTGTATTTGTTTATGATATGTATTTATTCAAAGTATGTATTTTACAAAACTTATATGATTTGAGAAACCAACTGAATTTCAAACGAGATCTCACTAAGTGAGTTAGTTGGAATTCATTGCCAACAAGTTTGCCCCTTTTGTTTTCTTTGCTCCTCGATTTCGCGAATCGAGTTGAAGTAGAGATACAAAAGCAGATGGCGGAATGGAGGCTGAATATCTAACGAAGCCATGGAAATTTGAGATCTTGGTTTTGTCTAAATGAATTTGATTTTTGTCTCCTCGATTCACTTATTGCAAGTTTCGAGGACGAAACTTTTTATAAGGGTGGTAGGATGTAATACCCCGAATTTTAATCTCGTTTTATTAGCTACTAATTATGTTTATTAGTATAATTACGTCCTAAAATTTTTCGAAACTATTCTGATGAAGATTATCTTCTAAAATAAGTATATTTACCTTAGTTATTACGAAAGTGATGTTTATTACGATAAATAATTTTATAATATGATTTATGAAATTAAAAAAATAAAAAAAAAAAAAAGAAAAGGAGGAATGAAGAAAGCTGAACATCAGCTTCTCTCAACCGACCAACCACCCCCCTCTACTCCCTCTTTAATTCCCTACTCTAAGCTTCCCTACGGTGAACCACCAACCTCCATCATCCCACCTCCATTAATGTCTCCAAATTTCTTTCTATAAATGCTCAATAATTGAGCTTTGCAATCTCACAACAACAACAAAAATCACAAAGAAATTCTTCTCCTCTCTCTCTTTCCCTTTACTACTGCTACTGCCGCGTTAGCGACCCTCGCCGGCGTTCGAGCTCACCAGAGTTCGACAAACCGACCCAGCTCTCCTCCTTTCTTCGATCTCCCTCCTCTGGTTCGTGGTGGTGGTTCTCTCCACCGTCGTTCTTTTCGCTCGTTGTTGGTCGCCGCTTGCCGCCGTACGTTGCTTCTTCTTCTTGCCGGAATTCCGTGACTTCCGTCACCACCGCCGGAGCTTCGAGCTCCCCGCCCCGCACCTCTCTCTCCTTTCGCTGCCTATTACCGGCAGTCGTGGTGAGCCGCACGGTGGTCTTTGCCGCCGTGTGTTGGTTGTCCCGCAAAGTACCGAGGTGGTGGTGCTGCTGCCCTTGATGTTGTTGGTACTACACCTCCTCTCTTTCCTTGATTTTATTTCTAATTACTTTGGATACAAATTTATACTTGGTTTATGAAATCATGATTAATTGTATTGGGTTGGATTAGTTGATGCTGATTGTTTGATATTGTTGATGATGTTGAAACGGTTGTGTTGGAAGATGGACTAAGTATGGTGTTTTATTGGTTAGTTGGCTAGTTGGTTGAATGTTCTCTTCCAAGTTTTTTTTTTTTTTTTTGATTAGAAATCGAATCTTTGGAGTAGATTGAGTTAATTGATAATCATAGTTGTTATTTTTATTGATTTTTAGAAAAGAATTCTAAAATGATTTTATAAGTTAGTTTAAATAAATTACAAGATCAATGAAATCAGATGTGGGTTACATGTCTAAATGCATAACTATATTGAATCTGAAACTCATAAGAAGGAACGATGACATGTGATTATAGTTTTCTAAAGTGAAGTCTTCTAGTAAGGTTGGTTGTGCAACAATTGTTTAGAGTTACTAAGGCTATCAGATGAATGATATGAATGATCTAATAAGATATGAAAGTATAGAAGGTAATGTCTACTGTTAACACCCGCATTCCCCTTCGAAGTATGTTTTATGGCCATGATTAATATTATGTTTTACACATATGGATTGCGGGAAATGAAATGTTTTGTGATAGTTATGATGATACGATGCTATGAAATGATTATGAATCTGCAGTGATAAATGAACTCAAGTGACGGTTGTGTTTATGAAATGGATTATTGAAACCACTATGAATGGATTGAGATTATGATGGATGAAATATGTTCACACTGGATTGAACAACGATGACGTAATTGTATACGTGATTTATGTGATGACGTGAATTAAAAGATGTTAATCACGTAAAGTGAAATATCGGAGGGAAATGATGAACAGGTTGCCCTGTATGAGTGGTTCAGCGGCCCCTACAGGTTCTCTGGTTACTATGCTGATTTTCTGTTACTTGTCTTCCTTCTATCTTGTTGTGATCCAAGTAGAAGGGGTGTGCACACTAGGGACTCTGTTATTATGGCCATTATGTTATCCGTAGGTGGTTACGGGGGGATTGACCCCGCCTACAATGTTGAAGTAAGTGGTTACAGGGGATTGACCCCGCCTTCTTGGAGTTCTCTTTCCTCTCCTTAAATAACTCGGATTAATTAAGATTAATTATGTAATTAATCATTGTATATATATCTACATGTGAACGTATGGATTATGTGAATATTGCTATCTTTGTTGTGATATGGTTATGAATGATGTGAACATGTATTGATTACGTGAGAATCGTAGACACCAAAGCATGTTTTAAGAATGTTTTATGGGTTAGTACTCAGCGTTGTGCTGATGTGTATGTCAATGTTTTGTTTTGTCACTACTGTGGCCTGTCACTTGGTGGGTGACAGTGTTACAATAGTTTCAGGTTGATGTTCTGGAGCATCTGTTCCAAGATAGAAGCAGTTACGTGCTAAGAGTACAGCTATGATTGTTTATGTTTCCTTTGAGGCGAGGATGTTCCATTTTGTAATAGATAATAAGTAATGATTTAGTTTCATTTCTAGTTCTGGTTGAGCATTGATTTTCTTTAGCTGGTACTCCGCGAAAGCGTTGAGTTTGGGATTTGGTATATATATTTTATTGCAACAGGTTTTCAAACATTTTTCCCATTATGGGTTGTCCAATTTACAAAGGAGACTCTGCCGAAATTTTCAGAAAATATTAATTTATTATTAAAGTATTTCTTTCAAAAAGGAACTAAATGTCCATGTAAGTTAGTGAATAATGTAGCCTTTTATTTTCCCTTAGCGGAAAGTACGGCGGTAACGCGCCGGCTAAGCTAAGGCCTTCCGCTGCGAAAGCCGGGGTAATTAATTTAATAAGGATGTGCGAAAGCCGGGGTGTTACAGTTAGCGTCAAATTATTAAAATTCCTTTTCTAATATTTGCAAATGATACTATGATTTTTGCTAAAGCTAATTTGGAAAGTTGTCATACTATTAAAAATATTCTTGATAAATACTACTACATGTCCGGGCAATTGTTAACTTTCACAAGTCCGCCTTTCATTGTACCCAAAATACTCCGGCCTCTCTGGTAGCTCAGTTTGCTACTATTCTCCAAATGGAGGGAGTCTTTGTCTTTGGGAAAATATTTGGAATGTCCGACTATAAACTCAAAAGTTACAAATGCTACTTTTGGGGATATTTAGAACAAGTCTCAACTCAGCTTACTAAATGGAAGGCTAACTCCTTGTCCCAAGCGGGGCGTACATTTTTAATTCAAGCCAATCTGGCTACTAAAGCTAATTATCAAATGCAAAGTTTCTCTCTTCCTCCGACTATCCATACATCTCTAGATAAGTGTTATAGAATTTTTTTTGGAATAAGGATCTGGGGTCCAAGGCTCCCAATTTGATAGGATGGGATGAGATTTGAAAACCAAAAAAGTTTGGTGGGCTTGGTTTAAGAAAAGCTAAAATAAATAATATGGCACTTCAATTCAAATTGTTGTGGAAAATTATTCTCTCCAGAAAATCTGTGGGTGAAGCTGGTTATGAAAAATTATCTTAAAAATGATTACCTTTTCTCTTATAATACAAAGGTTAATGTTTCGTGGCAACGGAGAAAACTTATGGCTCTTCGTAATCCTTTTAGGAAAGGTTTAAGATGGAATATAGGGAATGGGGATGATGTTTCCTTTTGGTTTGATAATTGGATTTTCCAATGCCCTCTCTCTAAGATCTGTACTCCTAACCTAGGCTCTGAAAGTCTCAGAGTTAGTCATTTTTTTCCCAAGGCCCCCAATGAGATAGGCACCTATTATCTCAGTTTGTTCATGATGGTATTGTCTCTTCTATTTCGAGCATTTTTATCCCTCTCAATGGTACCCTAGATAAGTTATGTTGGGGTCTCTCCTCTAATGGTGAGTATTCAATTAAATCAGGGGTGGCTTTGCTCCAAGGGTATGGCATTGACCCTCCCTCCTCGGAAAGCTTTTGTTAGATTTGGAAACTTAAAGTACCACCTAAGATTAAATTTTTCCTGTGGAAAATTTTCCATAATGGTTTGCCTATGAAAAAAAGACTCGAAATAGGTCACATATATTTTCCTCTTGAATGTGTTTTTTGTAATCATCATTCGGAGGACGTGAATCACTTATTTATAGACTGTCCATTTTCTAGGGATGTGGTTGATGATCTGGTTTCTCATAGTCTTTATTATAAGCTCCCTACTCTACTCGAGGGTATGAATTTTGTTGAGTTTCTTTCTAATTTAAACAGTCAAATGTCTTTTCACCAAATTGAGGTGTTTGCTATTAGTTGGTGGTTCATTTGGTATGCAGGGAATAGCATTACATTTCGCCAGGAAGGTTTTTCTCCTCCGAAGGTGGGGACTATGATTAGAGCTTTTCTTACTAACATGAGTAATGCTGGTTATTTTTTGTCTACTTGTCATAAGAACCAGGGATCTTTGCGTGTTAATTGTTTGGAATCGGCCTCCTTCAAACTTTTTGAAGTTTAATTTTGATGGTTCTAAATTAAATAATGGTCAAGTTTCTTATGGTTTTGTCATCAGGAATAATGAGGGTAAAGTTATCCTTTTTGGTGCTAGTTCTATTGATCCTCTTATTCTATCCTAGTTGCAGAAGCCTGGGGGATCAAACAAAAAATTAGAGGAGCTCTTTCTCTTGGGATTAGGAAGTTTATTGTTGAAGGAGACAATTTGACTGTTATTCAGTTTATTAAAAAATTGTGGAATATTCCTCGGGTGCTTAACTCTCTTGTTTCAGATGCAGGTGAAGATTTAAAACACTTTGAAGAGGTCCAGATTGCTCATGCTCTTAGGGAAGCGATCGTGCTGCTGACTAGATGGCTCACCGCTAGCTGGCATTCCACTTCCAACCTTTCGTATTGGTTTGATTCTCCTAATGTTTCCTTTTCCATCATCATCTATAAGGGTACTTTAGGGTGGCCCTTGACTTGGGATCCACCCTATTTGTTTCTTTCCTTTTCTTTAATAGAAGAAAAAAATTTATACAAAGTATTTTTTTTAGCAAGGGCTTTAGCTTATATACAAGGCTTTTATTTAATGTTATTAATTGAGTTGTGAAATTGATCAAGAGATCACAACAACAATGAAGTCCTAGTGCCAAAATGATTTGGAGTCACCTAACACTAACCATCATAAAAATCATCTTCATGACAAATGAAATACTTCTTCCGTTCCATAATAAGTGAAACACTTACTATTTTAGAACGTTTCAAAATAAGTGAAACATACCTTAAATGGAAAAAAGAAAGTGACAAAATGACAAGAATGCCCCATCATAAACTTGTGTGGTTTGCTTTTCTCTCTCCTCCTTTTGATAATGAAAAGGGTATTTTATGACTTTGTGGCTTTTGAAAGTGATGTTTATTAAATCTTGTGCCCAATCCCTATGTTTCACTTATTATGGAACGGAGGAAGTAAGATTTAATAAGCGCTGATTGCTTTCATTTTTATTCTTTTGGAAGAAGAGGATTATTGATTTTAGGTACTTGATCACTATCATTTTGCTACTTTTAAAGGTAAATTTGTTGCAAAAGAAATCATCTAATGAATCACACTAAATTAGAATTTTTTTTGAAGGAAATCTCACGAGGGCAACTAAAAATCATTTAAAGAATTATCCGAAATCAATAAAGAGTTAATACATGAAGGAAAATTAACTAACCAAATTTTTTTTACCTATGATGACGCTAGGCAAGCAATGGGCTAGCTTGTGAGCAACCCTATTGCCCTTCTAACGAACAAAACTCCTAGATACAATATCTAACACAGGCGCCTCGCACTTTTGAAGAAATTGCGTTGACCAGGTAAAAACAATCACTTCCACAACCACATTCCGTAAACTAAACTCCACAGTCGCTTGAATACCAAACAACACATCCTTTGCCTCAACAAGTAATGGCTCCCAGCAGTCTTCCATCTTCCACGTTACAGCCACAACGCCTTGCCAACCATCTTCCTAATCTCCGCTCTAGCCAACGCACCCAACTCTTCCACACACCCCCTTCACATTGAGCTTAACAGAGCCCTCTACAGATGGTGTCTTGCTGAGAAGCTAACCTCGCACACGCCCCATGTCGGTCTTCCACACGAAGCTCCGCCATGAGATTATGTAAGTAGGCCATCATTTAATGGGGATCACAAACCTCCCCCTCAAATAACAACTTTCCTCGAATTCCAAATAGCCCACCATATCGTCATCAACAGCCCATGTTCCAAACAAGGGAGTTTCTCCAGAAACGCCAGTGCCAAGTCCCTAAAGCTGCTATACACCCCTGCAACTATTTGCCTACCCCACTTGAATCCCAGATAAGCCAAGCAATGACACAGTCCCGCAAGCAATGCAATTCTGTTTCATCCTCCACCGCACCAAGGTTCCACAATGGTTCCATACTTGGCACACGCTTACTCAGTCCCCTTTGTGTCGACAAAGCCCCAGAAAAGCCCTCTAGAAGAAAAGCTTAACATAAGGAAGAGTATTAGCCTGCCATATTTTACTCCATAGATTAGAGCGCATTGACGATGAAGCCACGCTCTCGCCATCCAACTCGCCAAAAATGGCTCGATAGGTCTATTCTCCAGATCCCAACATAAAACATCATCAGGGAGACAGGAACTAAGAGGAATGCTTAGTATACGCTCTCGCTGAAAAGGGAGAAAAAGCTCATTAATGAAAGGGACGTTCCACTCATCGGAGACAAGATGAATAAGATCGCAAACCTTAATATTCTCGCTCGCATTGCCTCGTGGAGAAATAACCTTGTGCGATTGAGTATCTGGGATCCACGGAATTGACCAGACTGATATATTTAACCCATCACCCACACACTATCTAGTACCCCTTTGCACCACCCATTTCACCCCCCAAATCCCACTCTAGGAATAACTCGCATAACGCCCAAGTTTAGAATTCAAATAATCCGCATTAGCATAATAACAAGTTTTCAGTATTTGAGCCACCAAGCTATTAGGAGATCAGAAAAGCCTCCAGCTTGTTTACCGAGAAGAGTTGTGGTAAAACACTTGAAATTGCGAAGGCCCAATCCCTCTTCCGCCTTAGGATTTAGGACTATACAAACTCTTCCAATCTAACCAATGAATTTTCCTTTCCCCTTTTTTTTTCTGTCCCCACCAAAAGCTTGACACCATAGAACGAAATTCATCACAAAAAGTGGAAGGGAATTTAAACAAACTCATGGCATAGGTTGGGATAGATTAGGCCACTACCTTAATCAGAACCTACCGACCCACCTTAGATAAATTCATCCCTTTCCACCCTTGCAAACGCTTCCACACTTTCTTATAGACACCTAACAAGGTCGCTAGCTCCACCTTATTCGCTGCAGGCACTTCCTTACTAAACAACACAATAGTCTTATTAAGACTAACTAATTGACCCGACGCAAGATCATAAATCCTTATAGCCTTCTTAATCGTATCCACGCCCTCCACATTTGCATGAGAGAAAATAAGATTGTCGTCTACGAACAACAAATGTGAAATCTCCTATACAAATCCATGGTTCATCGACCTGACCTGCAAGCTCTGCCAAAAGTTTCCTAGACAAATACTTATTATGGACTTTGGGCCATCCATAGAAACCAATTGTTTGCCATGAAGATGAACCAATACCATCTCTGACCCAGACATCAATATGGTCCAGGGAAATATAACACATCTCTACAACAATATCCTTTAGCCAAAACAAAGCTACACCAACTGGTCGTCCACAACTATCCATCACCAACCCATCATAACCACTCAGCTTTGAACGAATTTTAAGCATTTCTCCACTAATCAACTTCATCTCCATCAAGAAAAAAAGAGACAGCGCCTCTCTTCGGACAAGATTCTGAAGGTTAATAACTACAAGGGTATTGCCTAGCCCCCTACAGTTAAAGCTTGAGAGATTCATTGGACTCGACGGGGCCGCCAACCTCCGCCAAAACAATGTCAGAATCATTTATAACCCTTCCACCAGGATTCAAGTGATATCTCTTTTTGACACCCCTCCCCACACTGACCTCATTAACACCAGCATCACTCGGTTTTCTTTTTTTCCCACTTCCACCATCAGGAGACACTGCCTCCATAAACCTAACATCCCCTCTTTAAGACCCTCTTATGACAATTTTAACTTTACGAAGTTTTTTAGCAGCAGTGTCTAAACCAATATAAAAAGCTAAGGGAGGGGGTTACTAACCACTGAATGAGGACTTGGATTGAGGGATTGTATAGAAGGGGCAGCAGGAGTACTATCATCCATATATAATATAGGATCACCCTTTTCGGTCATGATGATCATTGTTTTAGCTAGGGTGGACATTGATCTATCTTTAACTATTTTCCTAAGGTCTGGATTTGAAATTAAAATTGCTTTGAGCGGCCTTACTGTAGTTTTAACTGTCGGAGTAATGATGCTGATTTGTCAAAATAAAATCCTAAAAAAAAACCTCCTAACAACGTAATAGGGTAAGTAGGGTCGAATCCACAGAAATATGATTTTAATCTAGCTTTTAAATTCTAGAGAAACTAAACAAGGTTTTAATTATGGGATGAAAGGTTTTTAAATAAAAACTAAGGAAAAATAAAATAAAAAGATTTAGGGCATAGGTTCATCACAAATACATGTCAGGGTTGAAAACATGAATCAGACAACAATTAACTGAACAAAAATGTCTAGGGCAAACAAGTTCTCTTGAATCAAAGTCTCCCTTAGAACACTAATCTAACAGACTCGCACAATTTATTAGAAATAGTTCTACCTATTGTTGTAAGTCTAAACATCAGATTTATACATCTCGGCGCACAATCTAACATTGCCTTAATTATTCAATCAAGTATGGCCAAACGAAATTGACAAGCAATAAAAACAAATAATAGGAAATAGTAAAATCAAGTAATAATTGAAACACCATAAATCAACATGTTCATATATTCATGAATCCCCTTAAACCCTAGAAAGAAAACTACTCTATCTTCAAATAAAGATTAAAAACTAGATCTATCAAGGAAAACATAATTAAATAAAATAAATAAAAGAAAGAGAAATAAAGAAATAAAAATATCTCAATGAATTAAACTAATGGAGTTCATAAATTAATAAAGAACAAGAAAAACTATGATAGCTAGAGAGAATAAAGAAGATGAATAAAACTAAGGAAAAATTGATTTAATCAGTCCCAACTATGGGCGCCCTGACAAAAACAGTCCCTACTTTAATTTATATTGTTCAGTGCCAACTTTTAAGGGTATTTTACAATGGTAGTCCCAAGAGTAAACTTTGCCATTTTTTTGTTCTTTTTTTTCTATCTTCTTCCTCCTCTTTCCTCCCTCCTTTCTTCAATCATTGCTCCCTCCTCCTCCTCTCCCCCGCCACCCAACCCCCTCCCCTTCCATCCCACTACCCCCTCACCCACCTCTCTTAGCCGTCACCACTCTCCACCACCCTATCCCCCATCCCCCATCCCCCATCCCCAAATCCTTTTTCCCTCACTCGCCACCCTCTCCCACGGCCCCACGAAACCACTCCTCTGCCCCACCACCCCCTCCTTCGCCCCCAAAGTTTCCTCCCCCGTCCCGCCACCACCTCCCCGCTCCGAAAAACACCTCCCCCACCCTCGAAATCACCTCCCTTGCCTCCCGAAATCTTCTCCCTTGCCCGCCACACCCTCAACCACCTTCAAAACTATGAACCTTTTGGAGTTTTTAGGTTCAGGGTTCGGAGTAGACCTTATAGAAGTGATCGCACCTCAATTCACTAATGGAAAAAACGTTATATGCCACTTAGAAACAGATCCAGTTTTTACAAAATTGGATCCGAAAATCCGCAAAATTTTGGGAGGGAAAGCTAGGCGAATTAAAGGATCCAGTTCTTCAGTCTACCGGATCAGTTAATCCGTTATTTTTTCTACACACAAAACCCGCGTTTTCCCTCGCTCTCACAAATTCTTCCCTCTTGCACTCCACTCACCGCCAACTAAACCCACCGCCTGCCACCTGCGACCGCCGGCCACCTGATTCCGCCGCCATTGGGTTATTCCTTTCCTCGTGCGCACCACTCCAGTGGGTTCCTCCCATCCTCTTGCGCACCACTCCGCTACTCCACCGTGCCCTAGCAGCTCCACCACCGCTGCACCACCAGTTCTGCACCACCACCTTTGCATCGACATACACCCTAAACTACATTCCTCCTCCACCTCTTCCTAGGTAACTAAAGTTCATAACTTTTTATTGTAATCTCATATTTGAAGCTTGAAGTTTATAATTAATTGTAGTTTTATGAATAATTATTAGTTAAATGGTTTGAAATTGATTGATTTGAGTTAATTTAATTTTAGTTTAAGTAGTTAGTTTGATTTTTAGGTTAAAAAAACTAGGGCTTTGTTGTGGTTTGAACTTACTAATTAGTTTAGTTAGGTTTGAACTTTAAACTTTGTTGTTGATTATTGGTTTAGCTATTTAGTTTAGTTTAGCTTAGTTTAGTTTTGTTTAGTTTTGTTTGATTTACTAATTTATACTAATGTTAACTTTAAACTTTGTTGTTGATTATTGAAGCTAGTGACGGAGTTTTGAGCTCCATTTCCCTATTTACAACCTTGATATTAGTATGTTATCACTCATATTTAACTTTCTTTCGTAGTAAATTCTTTCATATGTGCAAATATGTATATATTTATCATTGAATTGAGATTAGATGTAAAATGTTTTGTTGTGTCAAAACCTATGTATGCATCATCATATCATATGCCTAGATACTCGTTCGAGACTTACTTATTAGGAGTAGGTCTTAAATAGTCCTCGGTTTGGGACTATTCTTAGATGTTTAATCTCACTTAGGTGATGAATGTATGTCTTTATTTCGATTCTAGAGGAAAATCTTGGCTCGTTGTTTCCCTACTTTTGTTCTCTGGGTATGTAGATATAAGTAACTATATATCTACATCGTGTACTTGGAGAACTGTAGGGAAATGCTGCCGGATTTTATGTAGAATCGAAAAGAAGGCATGCATTCACTAGTGAGATTAGACATCTAAGGATGGGTTAGGTTGGAGTGCTAAGGACCCTTGGAAAATATGCCTAATTTCATTCAATACTAAATCATGTATAAACTCTCATCATTTAATGAAGTTCGTCATTGACATGGGGTACTTGTTGCTTGTGTTTAATTAGAGGTTTGGTTGAAATGAATCGTGCATGGATGTATGGTAGTCGTGACACGTGTAAATTCGTGGATGGGGTCTTTGAATTCTGCGATGCTGCATTAAGTCATCAAGCTGCAACGGGAACCGAGGGGTTTTATTGTCCTTGTGTTGATTGCAGTAATGTGAGCATGGTTAGTAGCATTGGGTCTCTTAGGGAGCATATCTTTCGTCAAGGGTTTAGGCAAGAATACCATGTATGGGTTTGGCACAGTGAGGAGAGTATATATGATGGTGGGAATGCCATTGTTAACGATGTGCATGAAGGAGGTGAGTTTGATGTCATTGAGAATGACAAGAACATCGAGGACGAATATGAGGATACTGAAGTAGGGGATGATGATGATGAAGGGGACCATATCGAGGAGATAATGGAGGGGGTGGATGATCATTATGGCAAACGGCCTCGTATTTTTGAGTGCATGGCCGAGGCATCTCAGAAAACCGTTGTATTCCGGTTGTACGAGGTACACCAAGCTGACGGCCGTTATAACACTCTTCAATATCAAGACGAAATCCGGTATAAGTGACTCTAGTTTCACTTCCTTGTTGCAAACATTTGGTGATATGTTGTCGGACGACCATGAACTACCCAAGTCGAACTACTATGCTAAGAAACTAATGTCCCTTCGGTTTAGAGTACTAGAGGATACATGCTTGTCCAAACGATTGTGTACTATATCGAAATGAATATGAAAATATGGATGAGTGTCCTCGATGTGGGAAGTCGCGTTACATGCGCGCAAGGGTTAGTGATAAGAAACGGCCTCCATCAAAGGTGATGTGGTATCTTTCGATTATACAATGATCTAAGCGCATGTTTTCAATTAAAAAAGATGCTAAGAAATTGAGGTGGCATGCAGAACGAAGGAAAAAAGACGGTTTTCTCAGACATCCGGCTGATTCTCCTGAGTGGAAATGTATCAATCAGCTGCATAAGACCTTTGGTGCTGAGGACAGAAATTTGAGGCTTGGCCTATGCACGGATGGGATGAACCAATTTGGCACTCTTAGTTCTCAACAGAGTACTTGGCCGGTTCTTCTAATTATTTACAACTTGCCCCCTTGGTTGTGCATGAAACGCAAGTACATCATGTTGTCGATTCTTATTTCAGGGCCGAAACAGCCTGGAAACGACATAGATGTCTACCTCCAACCACTTGTTGATGATTTGAGAAAATGTGGAATGAAGGAGTTTCTGTGTATGACGCACATGCTGATGAGGTATTCACATTACGTGCCATGCTTTTATGCACTCTTAATGATTATCCTGCTTATGGGAACTTATCCGGGTACAAGAACAAAGGGAAGAAAGCATGTCCGATTTGCATCAACGACACGGAATCTAAATACCTTTCTACTTTTCACAAAGATGTATATTTGCGGACCCGAAGGTTCCTTCGACGCGACCATCCTTATCGTAATAAGAAGAAGGCATTCGATGGAACAGTTGAGGAAGGAGTTGCTCGTAGACCATTGACTGGCATTGAGGTTTTTGATTAGGTCAAGGGTATTAAAACGATATTCGGTAAAGGAGTGAGTGATGGTGCTAAGGGACTTTGGAAAAAGGAGTCTATTTTGTGGAAACTTCCATATTGGAGAGATCTACATGTTAGACATTGTCACGACGTGATGCACATAGAGAAAAATGTATGTGACGCCATTCTGGGGACACTTATGAATATTCCACATAAGACTAAGGATAGCAAAGGGATGCGATTGTATCTGGAAAGTGAGGGGCTTCGACCAGAACTATGGGCTCAAAAGAGGGACGCTAAGAAAAGAAAGAAAAAAGAGAAAGTGCCTAGCAAAGGAAAAGGAAAGGGAAAAGAAAAGGAAAATGAAGAAGGGTCGCCTACAAGAATTGAAGGAAAAGGAAAGAAAAAAGGTGAAGGATGATGATAGGAACTATTCGCCTCCGACTTGCTACACTCTATCAAGAGCTGAGAAGCGACTTTTTTGCGAGTCTTTGTACGACATTAATGTTCCATCAGGGTACTCATCGAACATGAATAGATTTGTTACCTTAGATAGTGAGTTGAAATTATCGAGTATGAAGTTTCACGATTGTCATGTAATGATGCAAGTATTCTTACCGATTGCAATCCAGAGGATATTGCCGAAATATGTGAGACATACCATAACAGAGCTGTGTTCGTTTTTCAATACTATATGTAGCAAAACATTACAACCGTCGAAACTTGATGCTCTCTAGGCTGGCGTGATAGAGACTTTGTGCAAGTTTGAGATATATTTCCCACATGCTTTCTGCGACATTATGGTCCATTTGATTGTACATCTAGTTCGAGAAATTAAGCTATGTGGTCCGGTGTTTTTGAGGTGGTGCTATCCCTTTGAGAGATATATGGGTTCTTTGAAAGATAAAGTAAGGAATCCAGTGCAACCAGAAGGAAGTATAAATCAGGGGATTGTGAGTGAAGAGGTCCGTAATTTTGTGACTGAGTTCTTTACTAATGTTGATCCTATTGGACTTCCTACATCTCAACACGAGGGTAGACTCGAGGGTAAAGGTACACTTAGCTCCAAAATGATCGTACCTCCTCTTGAAAGGTGCATACAAGCACACTTATTGGTATTATCCTTACTTGGATGAGCATATGGAGGAGTTGTGTGACCAGAATCCAGGTAAAGGGACTAGAGCATTGATGCAGCTGCATAATAAGACGTTTATTGATTGGTTCCAGAATCGATTAATACGTGAAGTAGATTCTACTATTTCTAAAACTCTGAAGTGGCTAGCATTTGGTCCTCAAGAAGCTGTGCACTCCTATCAGGGTTATGATGTCAACGAATATACGTTTTGAACAGATCGTCAAGATCAAAAGTCGAGATCTCTGCAGAATAGTGGCTTTTCAGTAGAGGCATCATCTACACAGCATGCAAGTGCCAAAGATAAGTCTCCTATTGATACTATATTGTTATACTATGGGCGAGTTCAAGATATATGGGAGCTTGACTACTCTGGTTTCACGGTCTGCTTATTTCGATGCAAGTGGGTTGATTATAACCGGCGCTACATAAGAAAAGATGACCCTTGTGGATTTATTCTTGTAGACTTGGGTCGGTTGCGTGATAGTGAAGAGCCATTCGTGCTTGCATCACAAGTTAAGCAAGTATTCTACGTAACTGACCATTCTGATAACAAGTGGTCAATTGTTATCCCGGGAAAAAGAAGTATACTTGGAGTTGGTGATGTTGAGGATGAGGAGAAGTATGATGTGTTTGAAGACACACCGCCATTCACCATTCCCAACTCCGATGTCACTGATGTGGAGTTAGCGACAAGTTACATGCGTGCAGATCATGGGGAAGGGATAATGGTTGAAACTTCAAAGGAAGGTGGAAAAAGTTAATTTCGGGTAAGTTATGTATTACGATCAACTAAACTCGCTTCACATTTTTTGAAACCCATTTTGGGTAAGTGAATGCCATTCCGGGCCGATTTCGGCTTTTCAAGCTCAATTAAGTTAATTTCTCGCTTTTAGCCGCATGTAATGTCATGTTTAGTTCTTATTAGTATATATATCAGAGCTTACTATTCACAAGAAACCGGAGCTACTTACTTAGAGCTAATTCTTCAAGATATTTTACAGACAATTATGGAAGCAGATAAGGTAATCCCTTTTCTTATGAACTAAATTTAAATTCAATCCCGTAGTTTATAATAATACTGAGATCTGTTAAGATAATTCTATA
>CANSZD010002186.1:0-97500 GCA_947648045.1 Beta corolliflora | reverse complement strand
TAAGGGAGAGTAAGCAGACTAGGCAGTAGGTAACACTAGGGGAATAAGCAAACAAGGAAGACTGGACTTTGAACATACATTTAGAGTAAGTTGGCTAAACAATAAGGGTAACTAGACTTTTAACTTACAGGAGAGTAAGCAGGCTAGGTATATAGGGAAGACTAGACTTTGAACTTACATTTAGGTAAGTAGGCTAGACAATAAGGGTTACTAGACTTTGAGCTTACGGGAGAGGAAGCAGGCCAGGCAAATAGGGAAGACTATACTTTGAACTTACATTTACAATAAGCAGGCTAGACTTTAGGGTGACTAGACCTTGAACTTACGGGAGACTAACCAGGCTAGGAATAAAGAAGGATAGACTTTGCACTCATATAATAAGCAGGCTAGACCTAAGAGTGACTAGAATTTGAACTTACGTTAAGGGTAAGCGGGCTATACAATAAGAAAGGCTAGACTTTGGATTCTATTTATAGTAAGCAGGCTAGACTTTGAACTTAAGTTTAGGGTAAGCAGGCTAGCCAATAAGGGTGACCAGGCTTTGAACTTTTGGAGTATAAGCAGTCAAGATATTAGGGGAGACTAGAATTTGAACTTACATTTAGAATAAGCAGACAATACTCGAAGATTGGGCCGTTATGGACTTATGGAGGAGTAGCTTCTACTCCTCGCTAAACTCAAGGAATTGGGCCGTTATGGGCTTAGGAAGGACTAGACTTTGAACTAACATTTAGAGAAAGCAGACTAGACCAAAAGACTGAGAGGTTTTAGAGCTTGGACTTCGTCCTGTATGGGTTTGGAATATAAATTTACTAGGGCCTACGTGGAGATGCGAACTAGACCTAGGATAAGATTTGTGCCTATATGGACTTATTTGGTGGATTTGACATAGATTGGAATGGGCAGAGATTAGATTTTGATTGGGCCTGAAGTGGACTCTAATACTAGTGGGCCTAATATGAATGCCAGGACAATAATGGGGCTTATATGAACACTAGTGGAAAAAACTGCATCCCCTCCGGTCAAAATAGGCCTTACTGATCCGAAAATGGACCGGAGCGGATGAGCCCGGAGCTGCTGGAAATTTTTAACTGATCCAGTTTTCAACCAAATAAGTTAAGTAGTAACTAACCCGGTTTGGGCGGAAAACCATACCAGTTAGTGTAGTTAAATGATCCGGTTGTCTTCCCAAATCGGATCCGTTGGGTATGGTGTACGTCTTATTAAAAATATATGCGCTTTATAAAGCACAGTTAGAGATAGATTCTGATGAATCAGTCTCGATGATACTAGCAATGCTACAAGTCCTAGTTTTCAAACTTGCAACCAGTACTCGCAACTTATAGTCCAAAAAAAACATAAATAGACAAAATAATTCAACAAAAATTAAACAACAAAAATTAAACAACAAAAATCAATAGAATTTAAACAAGAAAAACGAACATAAATTTCACACATCTCAGTTCTAAAAAATATTACGTTATTACAGTCCAAATAAATCAACAATCATAAAACAAAATAACTCCAAAATTTATTTACATAAATTAAGCCCAAAAACAAAAATAAATAAGCAAATAAATAAAAACAATGTTGGGGTGGATCTAATTTTGCGGCCTAGGAATAAGGCGAAAAACGCGAGGTTCTCTCTCTAAGCTGTTTCACTCACTAGAAAACTTGTGCACTTTACTTCTTTTCTTCGCATACAAAAAGTCTTATTATAATCTAACATCCATTTCCCTTTCAAATCTCCTATTTGCCTTTGTTGAGTCTTTTAAAGAGTTTTTAACTTCGTTTAATTAGGTATTCCTAGTATTGACTCCTTGTTCGCCACTCTCTTTCATAGATCTCTCTTAGCTTAGTCCTCTATAGTTATCTTATAAAGTTTTAATTTTATCCATGGAGTCTGTTAATTCCCAATCCACGTCCAAATATGTAATGTTGCACTGAAAACAAGGCCCTTTTTTCAAACCTCCTCTGGAAGCGTCCATTCCGAATGAGGGTGATGTAGACATGCTCCTAGTAGGAAAGTTCATTAGTGAATAATATTTCTCGGAAGAGGCTTTCCAGTGTTGTAGGGATTCATGGGTTTCGAAGAAGAGTATTAAGTTAAATAATAAAGGTAAGTCATTTTTGTTTTATCGTAGTGACATAGAAGACCGAGAGGATTTGTTAGGTATGTATGGAGTTATGAATTATCGAGGTGCCTTGCTGATTTTAAAGCCATGGAAGATGGCGGACTTGTTACGATCTTTTATTTTCTCTTTAATGGCTATGTGGGTCAAAGTGGATGGGCTCCCGTTGGTAATTGGGTCTTGGAAGGTGACGGAAGCTTTGTTAGCTTGGTTTGGACATGTTCTGAGGTTTGATCATAAATCTCATAAACTAGGTCCGAAGAGGTTTTATCGAGCGTTAGTGTGGTCGTAGTTAATGAAACCATTGGTTTCGGAAGCTTATGTGGAGTACCGGCAAGGTAGATCGGTGTGGGTTGATTTTCGGTCTGAAGGAGTCTTTGTATTTTTTAAGCAGTGCGGATGAATTGGGCATAAGGGCTCCTCATGCATGAGGGATTAACAAAAAGTAAAGAAAGAAGTGGAGCAAGCAATCCTAGATGCATATCAACCAAATTCCACGTTAATGGTGGGTCAGGAGAGAGCCCCCTTATACACAAACAAAATCATAGGCTTACTCATTACAGAAAAATACACTGCCACTCGTGTCAGGCTCGACATCCGCCGGCCAACTCCTGAGGAATCGGCCACGGATAGTTCGTCTAGTGACAGTGATGATGAGGATGACAATAATGGGAACAGTGGAGATGCATCTATGAGAGACAAGTCCAGCGACAATGGTAGGAATGATTTTGTTGGCCGAGAAAATTGAGGGAGCTTTCGGTCTATGAAGCGGCACTTCCCGGAGGAAGGAGACCACTCTGTCTATGAAGTGGGAGAGTGCAGCAAACGTCACTATTGGGGCTCCAAAACTGTTCGATCACTGGGCCCAGCGAATGGGGCCCACAAAAAATGAGTTGTTGACGATGGGTAAAAGACTAAGGAGTATCTTGCAATTAGGAAAGGGCGATTCAAAAGGGGTTAAAAGCAAGACAAGCGTTTAAATAATATTATAAAGCAAGCATAGAGTTTTGGCTTTAAATGATAGTAAAAAGGTTGGGAATACATACCCAAGGAGAGGGGGAAAGGACATTTGTCCCATGCAAGTGGCGGAGCCGACTTACTAATAGAACCCCTAGAGTTTATGCAACTGAAACTGAAATGTCTTGTCCAAAAAAAGATTTTTTTAATCAAATAGAAATAAACTCCGATGACACTAAAGTGCTCAGCGACGTTCTTCCCCCAAATATATATAAGTGGGTGCCACATTAGACCAGCTCTTGGCAAACATTTTCTCCTCCACGTATGCCAAACATTTCGAGTGACATGGAAGAGTCATTCTCTCTTTAATTTCCTCAAAAAATTCTACCCTTGATTTGGATCTCGACTTATCGCCCTCTTTTTTTGAGGGGGTTGCAAGAGATTATGAGCATTGAAGGCAGCCCACAAAACCAACCCAGGCCCAATATATGTGAACCCACTGAAGTTTCCTAATAACCATCGCATATAAATTTCGTTCAGCCGGAAGGGGATGTGCTGGCACCTCAAGTGAGTGACATCAGGAGTAATGAATCTCATTAGCGTGACACTACATGGGCCTCATCACGCTCGTTCCTTTCTGGGGCGTCAAGTGATTGGGCTGCTTATTGGCAAGAGTTTTGGATTGAAATGAGATGGGAAGATTATCTCCACAATCAATTGTGGGCTATCCAGGTTCAATCCTCCCAACAAACTAGTACTAGTAGTACTTATTACTCTCAAATATCTGATATCCCAGTTGAAGGTTTTTCAAATCTGCATGTACTCCCATCGTGGGGTTTCAGAGACCGAACACCTAATCAACGGGGTTCGGAGCCCTAGAGAGGTGGGGGTTTGCTGGAATATGTTGTTGTCATATCAGCTGGAGTCAGTGCATCTAGCGGTGTCAAGTCGAACTCGCGGGGGGAGGAAAGAGTTATGGACTTTATTGTTGGAATGGAAAAAGGCGACGGAGATGAAGGGAAGGCGACGGGGAAATCTGCATGCAAGCGTAAACGACCACCACACAAGCCCAAAGTAGATGAAGGGTCTGTTAGGAGTGCCCTACCAAATAACCCAGTTGGGCGGCCACTAAATCCCAAAAGGGTAATTGTTCAGGCTTTACCTTAGAGGAAATGGGCCCGGATTGAACATTTTGCAAGTAATGCGTCCAAAGAGTTCAACGATTAGCTGCACATAAAGCAGCTAAAGTTTGAGAATATGGTGAAGAGGACTAAAGTCACTAACTCGACTTCGTCGGAGGGTTGTGAGACTGGGCCTAATCAATCTCACGAGAAGAAATGAAGATAATGGTGTGGAATTGTAGGGGTCTTAATTCAGCGGAATCCCCTTCAATTCCTTTCTTTGGATGGATAGTCCGCATATTTAGACCGCAAGTTCTCTTTTTGATGGAGACTAAGGCAAAAAAGGAACTCATTGATCGTTTAGCAGTTTTCTTAGATTATACATACTCTATGGCAGTAGACGTAGAAGACAATGCAGATGGACTAGTTGTATTATAGCTTTCTAGTGTTAATATGTCAATTCGTAGTAAAAATAACAATTTCATAGTTTGTAATATAGAGGATGTAACAAGTTATGTGAAATATAAATGGAAGCTGGTGTTGCTGTATGGGCCCCTTATTTTAAACTTAGGAAAATAATTTGGGACACAGTTATCACTGATGTAGCTTCGGAAAGCGGATGTTATGAGCTGATCGGGAGCTTCAATCAAATTGATTATTCTAATGAGAAACTAGAAGGCATGGTGCACTCTCAAGGCCAGGAATACTTTAGTCAGTGGAGAATGAGTGCAGGATTAACGGAGATTCCTTATCATGGTCCCAAATTCACCTGCTGTATATAAGAGAGGGTAGTGCTAGAATTTATGAGCAATTAGATAGAGCTTCTGCTTTAGAATCATGGAAAGGGACCCATCCTGATGATACTGTCCTTCACTTACCAATATTGGCCTCTGATCATAGTCCTGTTCTACTATATAAAAATCCTGAGATAAGGAAATGGAAGAGCCCAATCAAAATGGACGCCTTGTGCTTTATGTTCCAAGAAAGTAAAGCCATTGTCACCAGGAAGTGGAAGGAGAACGTTTCTGGATCACCAATGTATAGAATAGCCAGAAAGGTAGTTAGTGTCTGATTTGAGATGTTCAACTGGTGTAAGGAGTATCAGGCAAAAAATGGATTTGTCTGGGAGGAAGCAGTGAGTCGGTGTGTAGAGGCTCAACAAAAATTGGGCGATGAGGAGATGGAATTGACTGGCCAAGGAAATAAGGAAGCAAAACTTCGGAGAACCAACTGGAGAAAGCAACCCTTCAGATTGCGTACTAGAAGCAGCGTGCAAAAGGAAAATATATAGCCTTGGAAGATACAGGCACCAAGTGGTTCTTCAAGAAGGCAAAGTCTAGACGAAAAAAGAATGAGATTCTTATGCTGAAAAATAAGAAGGGTACATGGGTCTCTAAATGGCACGAGATACATCATATGATACTAGAGAATTTCAAGGATATTTAACAATTTCACGGGCCCCCAAGTACTAACACATGAGCAAACTCTAGATCTTCAAAGAGATATTACTAGAGAAGAAGTGAAAGCGGCTTTATTCCAGATGGGAGGACTAAAAGCTCCTGGACCGGACGGAATACCAACTCTTTTCTATCAAAAATTTTGCGGAATAGTTCATGAAGACATCTTTCAGGCAGCCAAATATTTCTTCATAAATGGCCACATACTAAGGGAATGGAACTATACACATATTTGTCTGATCCCTAAGGTTAACAGACCGGAGGAAGTTTGATAGTTTCACCCAATTAGCTTATTCAATGTCATTTATAAAGTCATTTCAAATATCATAACTAATAGACAAAAGCCCATAATCCAATTTCCGGTCTCACCTACACAGAATGCTTTCGTCCCCGGCAGACTATTAACCGACAATTATTTGGTTGCGCATGAGCTGATTATGAAGTTTAAGCGACATACAAAAGGCAACGAATATTTTGCGGTGTTATTAATTGACATGTTCAAGGCTTACGATAAAGTTAACTGGGAATTTCTCGCTTGGCTGCTCCATTCAATGGGATTTCCTCCAAAGTTTGTGCAATAATGGATAACGGAATGTGTAAGAACAATTTCGTACTCGATTTTTATTAATGGAGAGCCTACTGAAAAGTTCCAACCTACGTGTGGTCTTAGGCTAGGCGATCCATTTTCGCCGTATTTGTTCATCCTAGTCATGGAAGTTCTATCCAAAATGCTGGGGAAAACGGAAATGGAAGGGGAAATACAAGGCCTGCGCATTGCAAATTAAAGAATGCTCCACAAATATCACACTTGTTCTTTGCGGATGGCTCCCTTATCTTCTTCAGAGTTACTGCTCAATCTTATCCCTCAGTCGAAAGCATCTCGCATAGGTTCAGCTGTCTCTCAGGTGAGGTCATTAACTACAATAAGTCGCTTATTATGTTCAGCCCAAACACCCCATCTAGATTTAGACGGTTCATGAGAAGCCTCACCGGAACCCCCTCGTCTGAAACATTAGGCAAATATATTGGCTGTAATATTGAGGTCGATGGCAGAAGCTCAAAAGAGTTTGCCATTGGTTGAAAAAGTAAGGAAAAAGGTAGGGAATTGGAAACACCTGACCTTTTCTCATGCAGGGAGAACCCTCCTGATAAATGCATTGCTTGCCTCGTTGGGTAACCAAATTATGTCTATTTTCCTAGTGCCAAAAACAGTGGTGATGCGGTTTTTTCAGAATTTCTGTGGAGGAACTCAAATGGCACTAAACCAATATACTGGAGAAGAAGACAAGATGTCGAAATGCCAAAAAGCAAAGGTGGATTGGGCATTCGAAATGCTCATTTATTCAACAAGGCTTTACTAGTAAAACAAGCAGTGTGAATCCACAGCAACCGCAACTGTTAGTCTCCTAATTCCTGAAAGAAAAGTATAAAGGATCCCCGGTTTCACAGGCATTGGGAAATCATAAACTCGGGCTCTCATCATGGGGTTTCAAGGGTCTGTATCGGGCAGTAAAGGATTGTGAGACTGGCTTTCTCAGAACCATTGGTAATGGCAGAACCACTCGGGTAATGGAGGACAAATGGATAAAGAGAGGTCCAATAGAGGTTAAAAATAAGATTACGCTACTACATGAAAGGATATTCATGGTAAACCTTCTTATGTTGCCTGAAAGTAAGACTTGGAATGCGCAGCTTATTTGGGACAAGTTTGCGCCCTAATATGCATTAAGCATTCTAGCAACTCATATTCGGGAGGTTGACTTAGAAGATGATTATATCTGGGATGGAAAAATACATCTCAGAATAGCGTAAAGGAAGCTTATGGACTCCTCATGGAGGAAAGCAATTTCCCGACACCCAAGGAAGGCACAACTAAGTTATGTAAGAAACTGTGGTCTATGAATGTCGCTCCCAAGTGGAAGACATTTATGTGGATACAGAGGGCATTACCTACAAATGTTAATTTGAGGAAAAGAAAGATTTAAGGAGCAATGGTATTTCTACAGGCATGAGAAGGAAACGGAAGGACACCTTTTCAGGGTTCGTGAAGTTATCAAGAGGATTTGGAGGAGCTCCCCACTTAGACTTGTCGTTCAAAGTAACTATGGCATCCCACTGAAAATATGGGTACAAAAATTCCTCCTATACATGTGGAAAATTGAAGACAAGGAGTACCAGATAAGTAAGCTATATATTGCAATTCTTTGGGCTATCTGGTTCAACAGGAATAGAATAGTGTTCAGGAGCGACCAGGTCAACCCTATGGATATCCTCATGGAGACTCTAAAGATTCTAGAAGAAGACTATTTCAGGGATAAAGTGAATAAAGAGTTCCAAGGGAAGGATCACCAAAGCATAGAACCTATGGGACAAAATGGGAAAGAGAGCAAATCCGACCACCAATGCTGCTTAGTCTAAATTGATGGAGCTTTGAAGAGGTCGATAAATGATATTCCGAAAGTAGGTAGTGGTTGGTTTGCATCTCAAGCAAATATTGTCCTGTTCAAATGTAATGACAGAGTAATGGCATCATCGGCACTCCAAGATGAAGGACATGCTCTTCTTAGATGACTGCTGGAAGCGAAGAGGAGGCAGATAAAAAAAGGTTATAGTGATCTCAGACTCTGCGCAGTTTATTACTGCTATGGAAAACCAATAAAGCATATTGGACATACGCCCACTCCTTATGGATATTAAAAGATTATGTGATAGTTTTGTGTATTTTTAGGTTTTTAAAGCTAGTTGAGCAGAAGTACAACAAACCCATAACTTAGCTACTTCAGCTACGAAAGGCCTGCTAACCTAGGATCCCGTGTACTTATTGCCAAAAAAATAAACTATAGCCCAAATATCTAAATTAACAAATTAAATCAACCCGGAGATAACCTAAAACGAAAAAAATCAATAAATATAAAGAACCCTAAAAACAAGAACCTAACACCGAAAAATATCGAATTGTTCAAACCCATAATATTCGATGGTGTCAACTTCGATTCTTCGAATTAGGATTTGATGGTGTCAACTTATTCGATGGCGACACGGCGTTGTGGTTCTAGATATGGGTGATGAGCGACAAGTTGAGAGGAGAGAGGTGATGGTAGTTAGTGATGAGCGACAAGTTTAGAGGAGAGAGGTGGTGGCGGTTGGTGGCATTATTGATTTTTAGGTGAAGCCGCACACGCGAGTGGTGGTCACTGGTGGCTAGTGGTTAGTGGTATTAGTGAGCGACGAGACGTAAGACGAGGATGGGTGAAACAAAGAAATTCGGTGGTGGCGAAGAGACCATGGAAGCATCCGAGAGTCCTTCGGGGATAAGGAGAGTTTGGATTGAAAAAAAAAATTAATTTGTGACTCATATAGATGTAGGTGGGAAAGGCTTTGATGTGGCTAGGTTCAGACTCGAGTCTATGTAGAGATTTAGAAAGAATACACTATTCTAGAAAGTCAAATCATGATACCTTGAAAATTTTATTTTGTTGAAGTGGTTGGACCTCGAGATGAGGATTTCTACGTATCCATGCAAAACCAGACCATTCGTATTAGTTCTATTTCTGATTCTTTTTTTGTGCCCTAACTTTTGCTTAGGTCGACCTTTTGAGTTTTCAACCTAGCGGGCTTGGACATACCTTGAAGAAGGAGTTACGATTGAATATGAAAGGTTGAAAGTTTAGAGGTTTGAAGTTTTGATAAAGGTTTAATTGGTTGGGCTAAGGTAAGGCTTTTCCTTTTTTTGCATTTTTGCTTTGTGTGTTCTCTTTTGCTTTTTTTTTCCACTTTTAGCTTTTTTCACTTTTTATTTTTCCCTAGCATTGATGTTTTTATTCTATTGAGGCTTGCATACAAGTTTTTATGGTTTAGTGTATTGGAAGGTTTGAAGGATGTTTGTGGGGGGTTTTTATTTTGAAAGTTTATTAAGGTTTATGGATTTTTATTTTTTTGGGTTACATGAGGATGGTTTATGGATGGAAAAGGGAAAAACTCATATAAAGAACTAAATCAACCCAGAGATAACCTAAAATGAAAAAAATCACTAAATATATAAAGAACCCTAAAAACAAAAACCTAACATCGAAAAAATAAAATGAAATCTCGAATTGTTCAAACCATCTTCAATGGCGTCAACTTCAATTCTTCGAATTAGGGTTTGATGGTGTCAACTTATTCGACGGCGACATAGCGTGGTGGTTGTAGATCTGGGTGATGAGCGACAAGTTGAGAAGAGAGAGGTGGTGGCGGTTAGTGATGAACGACGAGTTGATAGGATAGAGGTGGTGGCTGTTGGTGGCGTTATTAATTTTTAGGCGAACCCGCACACGCGAGTGGTGGTCACTGGTGGCTGGTGGTTGATGGTATTGGTGAGCGACGAGACGTGAGACGAGGATGGGTGAAACAGAGACAAATCCGGTGGTGGCGAAAAGAGGAGAGGAGAGGAGTTGATGGTGTGTGGCTGATGGGGACGAGAAGAGAGAGGAGAGGGATATGAGTGCTTGACTGCTTGTAACCCTAATAGCTAAGTGAGAGAGAGGAGAGGGGATATGAACCCCAGTTAGAGGGAACCAGCCCACTATAAGCAACGAGAGAGAAGCGCACCTGGGGATTTAAAACCCAGCTCAACTCAACTGATCCGGGCATGTGTGCCCACCGGATCAGTTGAGTGAGAGAGGAAAGTATAGTGTTTTTTTTACCGCCCATCCCAATATTAACTGATCCGGGTATGGAGGCAACGAGATCATTTGCCTTTAAATGATCCGTTTTTCCTAAATTGGATCGGTTTTGTTGTGTCATTTAGTGTTTTTCCACTAGTGGAATGCAAATGGACTCTAATCCATATGGGCCTAAAATGAATGCAAATGGATTGGAATTGGATTGATGAGATTGGATTGAGATGTTTGGACTGGATTAGAATTTTCGAAATTCGTTTTTGATAGCATCCCGTTTGTTTTTATCGTTTATTGGAAAAGATGATGGATTAATTTTGAAAATATTTTTTTTAATGTGTGGTAGAATGGCGATTAGAAAATATTTTTGAAAAAGATAGAATATAAGAGGGTTTATGATTGATTATTAAAAAAATATGTCTTTTGAAAGGGATGGAATATGATAAGATAGATATGATAGGGAGGATTGGTTGGATAGAAGAGATAAGATGCGATGACATGCATGACGACTCGAACTCTATCATGATCGACATTTTGATGCTCTCCTGCGTAAGTATGGAGTAACCCACAAAACCTTATTGGCTTATCATCCTCAAACGAGTGGACAAGTCGAGGTTTCCAACCGCGAGATCAAGTCTATTCTGGAGAAGATGGTGGTGAAGTCTAGGAAGGATTGGAGCTTAAAGTTGGATGATATGCTGTGGGCATACAGAACGGCTTTCAAGACACCTATAGGTACCACTTTGTACCAATTATTTTGGAAAATCATGCCATCTCCCAGTTCAGTTAGAGTACAACGCCTTTTGGGCAATCAAAGAGATCAATATGGATTCCAAGCTAGCTAGCTAGAAGAGATTACTACAACTTAATGAGCTAGATGAGTTCTGCCTCCAAGCTTACGATAACGTTCCCATCTACATGGAACGTACGGAGAAATGGCATAATAAGAGGAGTTTGCGTAGGGGGTTTGCCGTGGGGGATAAAGTTATGCTCTTCAACTCTAGACTCAAGTTATTCCCTGGCAAGCTAAAGTTATGCTCTTCAACTCTGGACTCAATTTATGCATCTAAAAGTCTCGATGGTCAACCAGTTTGGTTCTGTGGAAATTGAGACGACAAGTAGTGAAAGATTAAAAGTAAATGGGCAAAGTTTGAAGTTGTATCATGAGGATGCCGTTGTTGGAGTAGTTGAAGTGCTTTACCTACAACCCCCCTCTCCTTTGGGTTGACAATATGAGGTAATAGGGTCGTGCAGGACCTTCATAAACTAACGCTTTTTGGGAGGCAACCCGAATTTCTAACTCTTTTTTTTTTTTTCTTTTAGTAGCAAAACTCAAAAGAAAATTTAACATATCAAAAGAACAAAAATATTTTCCTTTTGAATTCACTTCAATTCGTTTTTTTTTATAATTAGTTTACTCTTTTTCTTTTCGTAATTTAATTTTAGTTTTTGATTTCACTTGGATTTATTTTTCATAATTTCCTTGTTTTATAGACTAAAAATACTAATTAGCGCTGTTTAGTGGTGTTGGTGTGTTGCAAATATCTTTTCTTTTAGATGTTTGTGATGGCAAGCGATCAACCGCGGGTCTCATACCTCGCGCCAGCAGCCACCGAGCTGCTCGTATCACTCCATGTTGTCTGCCCGCAGCCCTGCCCCACGCCCGTAGGTCCTACCGATATAAAAACAAAAATAATTGAAGCACAGAAGACGAACGAAGGCCGAACCCAGCCCTTCTCTCTCGCATTCCCTCGCACGCACTCCCCAACACACCCCGCAGACTCCCTGCTCTCTCGCACTTCGCAGTCCTTCTCCCGTACTCCCCTCCCCTGCTCTCTCGCAGTTTGCACTCACCCCCGCAACCCACCCTCAGACCCCTCCCCCGCTCTCTCACGCTGCACACCCAGGCACCCAACCTCCCAAACCGATGCCCGTACTCCCCCACCGCCACATCACCTTCCCTCTTCTCTCAGTTCAAAAACCGGAACAAAACCCTAACTTTCTCAATTGAATTGGGGTTTTTTTATTTTGACCTTGGGATTGCTACTTTGGCCACTTGGAAGCATCATTGGACATTCCTACAAGGTTCTTTGCATCAATCTTGCACAAGGAGGATAGTAAGTTTTCTTTTTTGCCCAATTTCATTGAAAATTTGGGGCCATAATTGAATTTTTACTACTACTTTGATTCTTGGACATCCTTGCTTGGGTTTTATACTCAAATATTGTTGGGAAATTATTCTGGGTGCATGAATTGTGGTAGATTGGCTTTGGCTTTGTTGAATTGTGGGTTTTGTCAATATTGGCTTGATTTTCGGTTAATGTTGTGTTGGTTTTAAGGTCGTTTAGCTTGGCACACCTTACTCGTTTGTATTGTCGTTTTCAACTCATCATGTGAACTTAAACTTGGAATATCAATAAGCCCAAATCCATCTACAACCCTAATGTCCATTCTAAAAAAATCACAAAGAAACTCGCACACAAACCACCTACATCAAAATCAAAGTCTTCCACTTCCAAAACCACCACATCACAACGCACACCTAAGCCACCGCCACAAAAATCCGCACCTACCATTTCTCCTACTCCTCCATCTTTCTCTCACTTCACCAAAACCCAACAACAGGGAGCCGCTAAGCTCATAAAGCGCGCCATTACCTCCACGCTCTACTTTTCCCTCCGTGATGTGAAGAAACTCGGTTTTGAGTGGTTGTTTAATGCTATTGATGCCGCGCATCATTAAAGTCAGGTTTTTCGGTTCAATGAAAATATATGCCCTAGACTTATGGTGGAGTTTCTCGCTTCTCTTGAAGTAGAAACCTCGGAAGATTATGTTGCTTTCACAATTGATGGCATGGAACGTGTCATGACCTGGGATGAAGTAAATGCTCTATTTGGTTGGCGTACAGGTGGTCACATGGGTCCAGCTGAATTCATGAAATATGAAGGCGACCCAAACACTGGTCTCTTCAACCCTTCCACCTTTTGGAAGTAGATTAGTGGGCGCTCCGATTGGGAATCCGGTGTTAGTAAGTCATCCTCTATTGATTGTCCTGCTCTTCGCATCCTACAGCGCTTTGTGCTTCAGCTTTTCCGCCCTAAAGCGGAATCGGGTCAAGTCACTGCAGTGGATCTTAAGTTCCTCTGGTTGCTCTCCCTCTATCCCGTTACTGTGCTTGGGCAAGTGAACTTTGCTAAGTTTCTCATGGAGGCACTTATTTGGGAGTGGTATACTAACAAGGGCGACATTTCCATGGGTGGATTCATGTCCTTGATTGCTACGGACACGGGCGTTGATTTACTTAAAAAATAGATTTTGCTTCCACAAACATCATTAAAACTTCCGCCATGGATCGATATGGATGGCTTTTTCACTATGCTGCAGACAGGATTATTTGGTTCGTCAAACTTATCGACCCACAGATGCACGCCTTGTCTATGATATTCGGCCTCATGTACACCCTCAGGACTCTAGTGTTTGGCTATGGAATCCCCGTGTTATTTCTAAGCGTCTCGTGGTTGCAAGTAGCGTTCAGCGTACCTTTCCCTGCTCTCACTAGCGTAATAGTCCCCGAGGACCCCTCGCCGAGCACCACTTCTGTCCCTTTGTCCATAGAGGCGCAGTTGACCATTTTCATGGCCTCTTGCACCTCATTCAGGCGGTCGTGCTTTCTCGTCTGGACATTATTGAGCGTAGTGTGGAGGACCTTCGTGCGGAGGTCTGTGTTCGTAGTTGACCTATGAAAGCTTCTGGCCCCACCGCTTCTTCTGTCGACACTACCTCTGAGCCTTCCTTGATGGACGGCGCTCATGCTGAGCGAGCTATCTCTCTTCTTCATCCCTTGTTTATGTGTTATTTCACAGTGGGACACTATGTTTCATTCAGCTTGGGGGAAGGATACTTATCTTTACTGCTTTCTGGTGTATTTTTATAGCTTTGTAGGTGTTGTACCCTTTGTACCATTTTTAGGGTGGGAGTTTACGTACAATGAAATAAATTGTACTGCTTTTGTAGTTGCATAATATATTTTTTAATTGCATCTTTGGGACTATTGCCAACACTTATTGAGAATCTCGTAGATATATCAACTACAGTTTTAAGCAAAATTCATCTTCTTCATGATACTTCATAGTATAAAGGTTTTGCAATTGATTGTTTGTGGTAAGATTGGTTGATCTCTTTATGGCTGGCCCTAACCTAACTGTATAGACACATTCACCCAAGTGAGCTTTTGTGCCTCGTAAACTGACATATATGAGTCAGTTTTTGTGCTTCATGTGTGATTAGTTCCTCAGTTAGTGTATTGATCTTGATTTTGACTTAGACATCCCATGCAATTACTAAATATAAATAGAAATTAAATTATGAAGATGATAAAGTTAATTATTGATTGGGCCTATAACTAAAATATACTAATCATATAAGGTCACACATTGTAGCACAAGTTGGACAAAGCAATCCAAATCCATTTAGGATTAGGGTTGTCCAGCCATAAGGGGAATATGAGGAGAAGTAGTTCTCCTAACTTGCCTATGACTCTTCTATTATATATAGGATATAATATTAGGGTTTAGGTAATCAATTCATTAAGCAGTTTCTTTTTACAAGAGAGAGAGCAAGTGAAACCCTAAACTATTCCCCTAAACCGGCGCCTATACCAGTTAAAAGCAAGAGAATTCTTCTCTTTCGATCTAGCAGACGTTGGTGTTCAACTAGTGCTCGTGGACTAATTAAATGAGCAACACTTGGGGATCCCAGATCTTCGAAGCTTGCATACAACAGGGAAACCACGCTACAAAGGTTGTATAACTAATCTCTATTGATTGATTCATGTGTTTGATTATGTTTGCAATCCTATGATAGATGTTAAGATATTGTTTCCTTAAATTCCGCTATATATATGCATCTATATGTTCCTACAATGGTATCAGTTTTGCCTAATTCATAATATTCATATGACCATATTATTGTATGCGAAGTTATTATTTTTTCATTCAATTAAGGGATGATTTATTTATGGCTTAAATTTGCATAATTGATATTTGATATTAATTGATTGGAAATTGAAAATAATTAATTTATTTGTGATTTATGCTCAAAATAATTGTATAAAGGTCCGATATTTCGTTATTATGGATGAAATAAATTAGTTAATTCACTCCTAATTTTCTGATTTATATATATATATATATAAATTATTAGAATTTAAATTTTTTAGTGTTTAATTTGATTAATCATTGAAATAATTTGTTAACAATTAAAAGATTTGATTTTTTTTATTTGTTAAATAAATCTAATGTTCATCACCGACATTGATCTAGAATAATATGATGGTTGAAAATAATTTGATTATTTTTCCCACTAATTTTCGGATTTTATCATATAATTTGTGTATTTTTATTTAATTTCATGTTTAATTTTATTATTTATAAATTTTAAGGATAATAATTAAAATATTTGATTTTATTTTTTATGATAATGCAATAGATCCACTGAATATTATTTTCGAATTTTTCAGAATTTAATTGTTAATTTTCTGAATTTTTGGATATAATTTGATTTTTTGCCCTAATTTTGCATTTTTGTTAGATTTAATGTTTAATAAAGATTAAGCATTTAAAATCTAATCTTATCAAACCTAATTTTTTTTTGAAATTGTCAAGTGATTCAAAATTTTGTGCCCTAATTTTCGGATGATAAAACCTAATTAAATCCTTAATCTTTAAACCATTGTTGAATAAAGATTAGTTTAATTTTAATATAAATTGTTACATAAATAAAAAGGAAAAACCAATCATGGCTGGGTGGCCCACCGATGAAGGTGGAGCCAAGGTGGCTGGTGGAACGGGATCGGAAAAAGGGGAGAAGGGGTGTCGGTGGTGGCGGTGAGTGATGCACGTTTGACGTGCACAGATGTTAGCGAGCGTTTGGTGGCTTGGCTGCCGGTGTCTGCTGGCGTCTACGCTGGCCGGCAAGGCCGAAGGTGGGTGACGTGACTCTGACATACCGTCCTCCTGGGCTGCTGCTGGTGCTCGTGTGATGCGTGATGGTTGGTGTTGTTTCCATCGCGTTTTGTGTGAGTGTTGTGGGTGAACGCTGGGTTTTGGCTGTTGACTGGTAGCCTCGTGCTGCTGGTCAACGGTCAACAGTTTAAAATTTAAAAATTGGGAAAATCTTATTTTCAAAGTTGAGCATAAATCCCAAACTTTCCAATAATGTAAATTAACTTATCAATAAAGATTATTGCCATATTTATAAAAGTTACTAAATTGAAATAATAAAGTTTCCTAAATAATTTCTAACTTAAATTTGTTAAGTTTTATATTATCATGGAAAGTTTTATTTGATATTATAAATGCGTGGATGTTGAATGTAATACGTATGATATTATATGTTGCATGATATGACTAGCATGGCCCAAATTATAATAGAATATACGATATGCGAATCGTTAAATTTGAATATAAATTAAATACGATATGCGATTCGTTTGTAGTTTTGTAACTTTAAATTTTCGTTATTTATTTAATCAAGCATGAGGATCCAAGGAGTTTCAAGGATGGTGATCCATGGAGATTCAAGGGAAGATTCATGAAGATTAGTTATTTTCCTAAGATTGAGGGTCGTACTAGATCATTCTAATTATTGCTTCTATTAGTTTTGCATTTATTTTATTTAAATGCTTGCTTCTAAGTTTGTATGTGGTTTGTTGATTTATGTATTCACTATTGATTGACCACATTAGTAAACTTAGGTCCCCAAAAGTAATATTGAGTTTAATTGCTTTTCCGAACAACACCTATAAAGCCTTACATCATGAGTTATAGGTTCTGCCAAAGTATGGTGTTACTCATAATTCCGAGGATAGTAGGGTAGGTTTTTGAAACTTGCATGTTAATGTTTGGTTTAACTCAATAAAATCATAAAAAAACAAAAATTTGGGTTTTGAAGCTAAGAGATAAGAGTAAACAAAGAGTTGTTAACCTGTCTACCAAGAATTATAATTAGTAAAGTGTTTACTTACCTCAACTACTATATATTGAAGGCATGGAGAAAGTCTGTTTGATTGTAGTGGGAGGGGATCTTGGTTATTTCTTTATTCAATAGAGGACTTTCATTTTGAATAAAGGGTAGTAGTTAATTAAAATTTGTTTAATTGTTGCTTTCTTAATAAACATTGATTCAATCTTGCTTTAATTTTTTTGTAGTAATCATGTCTAGTAACAACAACAACAACTCTACTTGTAATTTACGCTCCGTCCTTGTGAAGGATAAATTGAATGCTCAACGTTTCATTGCAAGTGAAAGGGACATGGGAATCGTTCTCAGAACTAAAAAGTTCAACAACTTTTACATGCAAGGAGAGAAAGCAATGATGTAAGAGATGCATGAAATACTAACTCAGACCGAGCAAAACATCCCTAACAAGCCAAGAAAAGAACATAAGGATGTTCTTATGGTTAATAAAGGGGAATCGCTCCATAGGATTGGGATTGCTATTATGAAGGACGAAAGCAAACAAGTTGCCAAGTCTGAAACTTCTGAAAAGCAAAAGACTACACTAAAACCAAAAGTGGCTGATGAGCACTATTGTTACACCTGTAACAACGTTGGTCACTGAAAAAGTAGTTTCCCCAAGTATCTGAAGGATCGGAAAAAAGGAGTTTCTACTTCAGATATGTATGTTATAGAAGTTAACTTAGCAACTTTTGCTTCTTAGGTATTTGATACCGCTTGTGGTTCGCACATTATCTGTAATATGCAAGGCCTCAAAAGAAGTAGAACATTACGAAAAAAGGAGAAGTAGATCTTCGTGTTGGCAATGGAGCACGAGTTGCTACATTAGGAGTGGGAGTATATAGTCTACTTTTACCTTCAGGATTAGTTTTAGAACTTAATAATTGTTATTATGTTCCTGCTATCACAAAGAATATTATTTCGATTCCTGTTTTTGATTCCGAAGGTTATTCATTTACAATAAAGAACAATTGTTGTTCCGAGTATTTGAATAATATGTTCTATGTATCCGCTAAGTTATCAAATGCTTTATATGTGCTAGACTTAGAAACCACATCTATAACATAGACAACAAGAAACATAAAGTAAATAACTCAAACCCTGCATACCTATGGCATTGTCGATTAGGCCACATAAGCTCAAAGCGCACTGAGAATCTTCATAAAGATGGAATTCTCAAATCATCTGATTTCGAATCATTTGAGACTTGTGAGTTCTTCCTGATGGGGAAAATGACAAAGTCTCCTTTAACAGGTTCAAGTGAAAGGGCCAATGATATTTTAGCTCTCATATATACTGATGTGTGCGGACCTATGAGTACTTTGGCTAGGGGAAGGTACAGTTACTTCATAACTTTTACCGATGATGTAAGCAGATTTGGATATGTTTACCTCATGCGGCATAAGTCGGAATCCTTTGAAAAATTCAAGGAGTTTCAATATGAAGTACAAAACCAACTTAGGAAGAAAATTAAGGCATTGCGATCCGATCGTGGTGGTGAATATTTATCTCAAGTATTTGGTGATCATTTGAAGGATTGTGGAATACTTTCATAATGGACTCCACCAGGAACACCATAGTTAAATGGCGTTTTTGAAAGAAGGAATCGAACTCTACTAGATATGGTTCGGTCTATGATGAGTCTTGCTGATCTTCCTATTTCATTCTGGGGATTTGCGCTTCAAACAGCGGCATTCACACTTAACAGAGCACCATCCAAAGCAGTGGAAAAGACACCATATGAAATGTGGATTGCAAACGTTCCAAAATTGTCTTTTTTAAGGATTTGGGGTTGTGAAGCCTATGTGAAACGCTTACTCTTTGATAAGCTTTTCCCAAATCCGATAAATGTCTCTTTGTGGGTTACCCAAAAGAGACTAAGGAATACTACTTCTACAACCTAAGCGAAAACAAAGTGTTTGTTGCTCGTAATGGTGTCTTTTTAGAAAAGGAGTTTATTTCCAGAAAAACAAGTGGGAGTAATGTATATCTCGACGAAATTCGAGATGAGCAACAAATATGGATGAGGTTAACACCTCGTCAGAGGCGGCTCGTCATGAAAATGCTCAGGAGGCGGTGTATTCAATTCACGTGCCTCCCACCGTCCCACTTAGAGATACTCCATGTGAAGTCCCTCAACCTAATGAGGTAGAAACTTCTGTTGTTGTTCCCCAATGTAGGTCTAGTAGGACCATCATTCCGTCAAAGAGATATATATTGATTTTCTTTTGACAGAAAGTTCTAAAATAATGATTTTAGAATTAGAAGAACCTACTAGCTACAAAGATGCTTTGGAGAGTCAAAACTCCGAAACATGGCTTGAGGCCATGAAATCTGTAATGGATTCCATGTCTGAAAATCAAGTATGGGACTTGGTTGATTTGCCTAATGTGGTAAAACCCATTGGATGCAAATGGATTTTCAAGTTGAAAACAGACAAGGATGGAAACATTAGTGTTTTCAAAGCCATGTTGGTGGCGACGGGTTTCAAAAAAATTCATGGTATTGACTACGATGAAACCTTCTCACCAGTAGCCATGATGAAGTAAATTAGGATAATCCTTGCGATTATTGCCTTTCATGACAATGAAATATGGCAGATGGATGTCAAAACCGCTTTCTTGAATGGGTTCTTGAAAGAGAATGTGTACATGACACAACATCAAGGTTTTGAAGATTCAGAAAATCTAGGGCGGGTATGCAAGCTTAAGAAGTCCATTTATGGACTAAAGCAACCATCAAGGACAAGAAATTTGGCTTTCTCAGAATTGAAGAGGAATCTTGTGTACACAAGAAGTTAAATGGGAGTAGTCACTAGTGGAAAAAAGCCCATCCGATGCGGTTAAAACCGGGCTTACTGATTCGATTTTGGTCCGCATCGGGTGAGCTCACAGCAAATCCAAAATATTTACTGATCCGGTCCAAAATCGGATCAGTAAATTATTTACTGATCTGGTTTTAAGGTAAAACCGGATCAGTTAATCACATTAACTGATCCGAATTTTACCTTAAAACCGCAGCAATTTGTTGAAATTTATGTAAAAAAAAATGGTGCAGACCTGCAGCCTGCAGGTCTGCAGTACCTTTCAAGTCTCACGCTCACCTTTAACAATAAAGGTACATATATATACAAAAAAAAAAACAGATTTGCATAACACGAAAATTGACAACGAATTCCAGTTCAACAATTAAAATGAACGAAAATTACAAAAAAAACGAAAAAAAATGACGAAGGTTTGGAATTTCGTAACCAAAAATGAAAATGAACCAAAATTACAAAAAAAAGGAACTAGATCTAACTAAAAAAACGTAAAGTACAGAAAATAAAAAAAAAACGAATTAGATCTAACTAAAAAAGCGTAAATTACAGAAAATGAAAGAGAAAAATGAACTACGAACGAAAATTATAATACGAAATCTGGAATTACAATGAAGATTTGCAAAATTATAAAAATGAAGAGGAGCTCTCAGATCACTTCAATACTCTTGAGGAAGACATTCGCCGTAAATCCGAGGCCTTGAAGCGCAAAATCCAAACCCTAGATCATCAAACCAAACAGTCACTTGAAGTTCTAAAGAAGAAAGAGGTAACAATCGAAGGCTCCGTCAAAATTGCAATCGGCCGAGCTTCGCTGCATTCGGCGAGTGAAAAGACGATAGATTCACGGCGGGGGGTTGGGGATCTGAGGGGGACTGATGAAGACGAGAGATGGAAGACGGCGAAGGATGAAGGACTGATGAAGACGGATGAAGGATGAAGACGAAGAGAGGGGATTAGGGTTTCATGGGTGAGGCTGGGACGAAGAGAGGAGAGAGGGAAAAGGGTGGGAGAGCAGATCAGAGGATGAGTGAGGTTGTGAGGGAGTATAAGGGATTAGGGTTTACGAGATTAAATGGGAGGAAATGGGCCACGAGGAACATGGGCCACGAGAAACATGGGGCACGCGGGGTTTTCCTTTAGAAAAAATAACGGAAAATTCGATCCTGTCTTGTGAACCGTATCAGATTTTAGAAAACCGGAGCGGTTTCTAAAATCTGATCCGGTTGACTAATGGACCGGATCAGATTTTTCGCCCAGCTTTCCCTCCTATTTTTTTAATTGATTTTCGGATGCGGTTTTGTAAAAACCAAATATGTTACTAAGTGACAGATAAGGTTTTTTCCACTAGTGAGTATTACTTTTCTTGTCTTGTACGTGGATAACATACTTCTCATAGGAAATGATAAAACCATGCTTGAGTTAGTAAAGGAATGACTTAAAAATTATTTTTAGGAAATGATAAAACCTTGACATTGTTAAATGTCGCGCCGTAAAAGGAGGTTATAAAGGCGGTGATCAGGTGGGCTAAGAATTGAGTGGGAGTTATGGTCATACAAGAGTAGATAAGTCCTCCTATTAAATAGGAATGGTGTTTGTGCTTCTTGATGAGCGAGAACTAAAGAATTTCATTGCCATGCAATAGGGTTAAAAAGTTAATCCTTATTTGAACAGTTCGACCTCAGCAAGCAATGCTTAAAATTTGAGAATAACATAGCTTTATCTAATTTGGCATTAAGTGACTTAAGGAATTTAACATTACGCTCTTGTCTCCGGACAAGTGGGAGATTGAAGGAATATGTCCTTAGACATCCGGGCAATTACTAAATATAAATTGGAATTAAATTATGAAGATGATAAAGTTAATTATCTTAGTAATCGTATTTTCTTGCTAGAGAATAAATATGATTAATAGGACAACATTGATTGGGCCTATAACTAAAATATATTAATCCTATTAGGTCACACATTGTAGCACAAGTTGGACAAAGCAATCCAAATCCATTAAGGATATAATAGGAGGAGAAAAAGTTCTCCTAACTTGCCTATGACTCTTCTATTATATATAGGATATAATATTATGGTTTAGGTAATCAATTCGTTAAGCAGTTTTTTTTCACAAGAGAGAGACCAAGTGAAACTTTAAACTATTCCCCTAAACCAGCGCCTATAACACCTAAAAGCAAGAGAATTCTTCTCTTCCATTCTAGCAGACGTTGGTGTTCAACTGGTGCTCTTGGACTGATTAGAGGAGCAACACTTGGGGCTCTCAGATCTTCGAAACTTGCATACAACAGGGAAATCACGCTATAAATGTTGTATATCTAATCCCTATTGATTGATTCATGTGTTTGATTATGTTTACGATCCTATGATAGATGTTAGGAAATTGTTTCCTGAAATTCCACTATATATATGCATCTATATTTAAAGTTGAAAAAATATAAAACGTAAATTTGTCATTAATGATACATAAAAATCCTTTGTTACAACATTTTAAATTTTGAAAATCTTATAATCATGATATATAAATTTATAAATACGTAAATAAAACAAAAAACACATTAAAGTGCACAGAGATTTTTTGTTTTATAAATTTAATAATTTAGAATGTTTCTCCTAAAACCATGGAGCAAATATTAGCTTTCTAATTGAAATTTTGTAATCGTGTATTGAGAATATTTTAAAACTGGCTTATTGCCCGTGTGTTCAGTGGAAGATGTGACCCACCAATTTTTAAAGTGAAAAGTTGATTGAAAAAATTTTCACTCTCTCTATTGCTTCCTTCATAGGGCCCACATATAAAATCACAATTCGGACCACCACTGACACTCAGTCATGCAACCATTTTCGCTCCTACTCCCTGCTCACCCTCTTTCTCTTGCGGTTACGCATGACACCAAGACACATGTTGGCCACCGCCCCACAACCATAACTGCTTGTCTGCTTTGCCACGACCTACAACTTAGAGGTAACTTGTTGATTGCACTTTGGATTTTGTGTTTTAATTAATTTGCAGGTAGGTAAAGTTATACTACTAAATTTCGACAAAATTCGAAAATGTTCGCAGCATATGGTTAAAAACTTAAGATTGTGGTAATAAACTACTAATGTATCCATTTGCTTACAAAAATATAATCTTTAGTTTTGTTTTTGGAAGATTCATATTTTGACTATCTTGTAATAGTTTGTATTTAACTTTATTATAACTTTTTTTGAGTAAAAGTACCTTTTTTTTCCTATCTTCCACCATAGCTTTTAGAGGTTCTCTCTTTTGACTTTTGTTTTCATTTGTAGAATTATGGATTTTGGTTTATTTGAAAAACATTATGAATACTACTAAATATCGATCGAAAAAATTTGAAAATATTCATGGATGCGATTAAAATTATGATACTAAATCTTTGATGGATATGGTTGAAATTAGAAAAATCGGAATATTACTATTAGAGTAAAACTTTTATGAAGTATATTTTTTAAATTCATGCATTTATTAAAAAAATTATAAACTAATGTTTTTTTAGTGGAAAGTGATGACCTACCATCCGCGAAACCACTGCTTGTGTTACATGATTATGACTTATGACTTTATTTATAGTACTTAGTGTTATTCCTATAATGGTTGTTAAAGTTTGTTATAACTGACCGAATAATTACATTTTGTACATATTGCTCTATAACCGTGTAAGTTGCACGCAAAATTTAAATTTTCTCAATATAATTGATTTTTGATACTATTTAAGGTATACTTAATTACATCTAATGTTGTTTTTCATGCTTCGAGTTATCTTATGTAAAGTCACATATATCATTTAGATTACAATTTATATTATACTACTAAAAGTCACACCAAAAAATCCACATGTCACTTCCTGCTGCAATTGTTTCCCGTCAAAATCAATTTCCTATATTTTCTATTTTTTTCACTTTTCTCTTCTACATTATGGCAAGAAGTTATACTACATGGAACTTCGTTTTAAATTTTCAATTGTTGATTGGCATAGAGTCCGGGAAAGGTAAGGTAGCAATAATATAGGATAGATATTTTGAAGATGTGGTAATGTCGTATTTGAAGAAATTTATCTTCGAAAATTATACTTTTTATTTTTAAAAAGTCCATGATGTTTGATTTGTAGTTATTGCTACTCCGTCCATTTCATAATGTTCTTCCTATCTACTATTCCTACACAAACCAAGGAATAATATAAAGTATTTGTAGTGGGGTTGGAGGATTGCTTTTTGAGGAGGATAGAGTGTGTCATATGCAAATATAACATTATAAACTTAGTAGAGAGAGTGTCATATTATGGATAACTTGTGGGCCATATTTAAATATTAAATTATTATAAACTTATGAAATAAAGTAGGAATAGGAAAAACTTCATGAAACTCCCTTAAATGGAATGTAGGAAGAACTTTATGGAACGGATGGAGTATAATATAACATATACTTTTTGAAAAATTATATTCAGCTATTTATATAGAATATTAAAATAATTTGAGCTTTTAGTTGATTAAGTTAATGGTTTTATTTACTTTTTTAAAAACCTTAGACTTATTAGTCATTCTTTTGGTTTTATATTTATTTAAATATTATATGTTTGATCTTCCTATCATATGTTAAGAGGATATATTGTCGATATGGAAATGCTAAAAATATTTAATTTCAAAAAGATATATGTTGATTTCCGAAAATGATACTTCTATTTTTCAAATTTTATAATTTTAATTTGAAATTATTGCTAAATTTTGAAGTGTGCCTCGTAGAATTTAATAATAATACTTTTTCCTCCGTTCTTTTTTACTGCAATGTTTTCCACTTTTGGCAATTCTCTATTACTTGCAACGTTTCTATTTTTAGCAATTCGTTCTCCTCTATCTCTCTTCTAGCACATGAGATTCTCTTTTTATTTATCTCTACCTCTCTCCTCTCCTTAATGCTTGTGCAAACGCAAGCATTGCAAGTACAAAAAAAATGAAGGACGTATTTGACAACCACCAGCTTCTGAGTACTTCTATATTAAAAAAAGTATTTTGGTCCAAATCTAAAAATTTCATATTTGTTGGTGCAAAATCAGTTGGTTGACTTTGCAAACAAGTCAATGCACACCCAGTAGTTTGGTATTGAATGTTACGGGAGACTTAGCCCCTGGGGGTTACCGGTTTTAATTAGATAAAACCTTGCTAACGTACTTTGTTGCAATCTAATTTAGGATTAAATCACAACGCCTAATAAATTCAGGCGAAATGCAATAAATAGAGCAAACAATAATTAATCTATTAATTAAAGCACAACCTTCCCATAAATCCCACAAACTTTTAGGAAAGAATTTTACAACACATAGGGGGATAAGCCAGGCTGGATAACTAAAGGGAAGACACAGGGAGTTACCTCCATGGTTCCTTGCATCAATCGGACAATTACATGATTCGTCGCCAGAACATGTTCTACGTCTAAGGACTAAACTATAACCCCAGGAGGGGGTTGGCTAGGCTAGAGCTAGGCTACGCTAAGGAAAGAGTAATTTGCAAGTTGTTTTGTGTGTTGTTGTTGTTTGCTTGATGATCGATCTTCTATTTATAAAGAAGCATGATGCGTAACATCCGTGCTTACTTGGAGGGAAAACATTTGAATCATCTTTGATTCAAACCTTCAACCGTTTTCTGGCGCTGAACAACTGTAGCCTTACACGTTCTTCCTTATATGGATTTGTCTAATGATTGCTCTTTAACCACTCGTACACTTATCATTCTTGACTTTCATCTCCTGATGGTCTTGGCGATCTTCTCTTATTGACTTTGACTTGTGTTGACTTTATCCACTGGGCTTCATACTCTTGTTGGGCGTTCATGTTAAAAACCAAATTAAACCTTTTGAGGTCTAATACAATGTACCATAATAAATGCTATTGGGCATCTAAAAATGGTAGTAACAAATTGCCCCCTGATTTGTGGAGTGTTGTACTCAGCACCCACGAATTATGAGCAGAGAAGGACTCTCAATGGTTATAGCCAATGTCATCCAGTAGCATTCTGAATGTGACTTCTTCCATTGTCCTAAGATGATCGATGAACTTTCTTTTGGGATGACTGAATTTGGTTGAGAAAAATAACCTTTCGTGCATTCCTTCCCCTTTCTTTCTAGCCATTGTGAAATCCATTAAGAAATTTTCTTCAAGATGCAAACTTGTAGGGTAATTTGGGGATAACCAACAAGGACTTACATCATATGTCATGAGATCATACCAAATTTGGCATGGACATTTTTATTGTACCAAATCTCTTGATGATGACCCATCCATCAATCAATAGATTTTTACTTTCTTTATTGTTCCCTAAACGAAAAGCATCTTTAGATATCTCCAAGGCATGTTAGGTTTCCACATTTCTTCCATAATGACTTTGCCCCATGATTTGCAGACCAGAAGATATGTGACCTGATCATTCCTTTCAAGTTTAGGAAATATCCATTCTTTCATGAGATCTAAATTGGACCCTATTTGGAAGGCATTAGATCCTTTTTTATTTTCAGGATCCTGTTGTATGACAGGATTATCCCCAAAATATTTTTGGATAGAAGAAACCAATTTGGTGGCTTCATTCTTGATAAATTCATCTTTATCTCCAGATATGACATTCAATGCCTTGTGATTATTTGGGCATTTTGATGGATATGGCATATGTTTTGGAGCAGCTTGCCGAAAGATGTGGTTATATGTGCAATTCATTTTAAAATTTTGAGTTTTGTGCACATATATATAAAAAGCATTTTGATGCCTTAACCGTTCAATAATTCTCCATAACCACTTAACTTTATTAGAGTGGTTTCTTAAGGGATGCGAGTCTTAATTGGACATGTGTTTGTTTCTATTTCACTTTGGTGAACCAAAACTGATGTCAAAACAATTAAGTCATTGCAAATATATGCGAATATATTTAATAAGATTATCATTTGAGATAATTTCATAACATTAATAAAATGATTTATCTTTATGAAGATAAAATCATTAGTTACATTTTAATTAAAAATGCTTGGGTCTAGAGACAGCATTTGGAAGTAATTTTTACATACTATGTTTACCATAGCATTACATTCGTCAATTTCCAACTCGCGCCCTGCACTACTCCTAATAACTGCAAAGTAGTAATCTTCTCCAGGGGAGTTGTTGAACCTTGCCTTGAAGATAACCCTATGGTAGCTGTTGTCCCAGGCATATCTCTTGTCGATCAGTGCGATATACATCTAGGGAAGGAAATATTCTTGGGCCAACAGCTCCCATAGTTGGCAGACGCACTTAAAAAGGACTATCTTTCCCTAATTCTCATCTTGGCCCTCTTCTGCCCTCACCACTTTGAGGGAGATCTGAGTGCAGGAAAGAGTTAAACTCTTGGCGTATACCCAATTCAGCCTTTGAGGCCTTGGGAAGTTTAAGATGGTAGAAACTTCCTTGCCCCACTTCTTACAAACTGTTAGCAAGTTTGTCTTGTGATTCCCCATCTAATTTGGGTCATATGTGGGTGGACAAGATATTGATATCTATACTGATTTTTGTAGCGCTTGACTCCACCAGCCCAGGGTCTTCTGGCTCCATTACAGGTGCATCGCCAAAGATGCGCGTCATTTGCTCGGCCCATCTAGCCCTCTCATTTGTGATGAAGGCCTCTTTGTCTTCCCCTATGATGTTGAGGGCGAAGCGATGATTGAAACAATCATCATCAAACTCGGCTGCCAAGTTTGCATATGCCTCGTAATCCATTTTAATTTTTTGAAATGAAAATGTGATGGGGGTTATGACCAAATCCCTTTAAATAACCAAGTTATTTTTATTTAACGGCTATTTTCATAATAACTTCTAGGGTCAGTGAGTAATTGAGTACTTTGACCTCTTTTTTCGAGAAGTTTATGGATTTTTAATTGATTATTTTTTATTTTAAGATTATCAATTTGTTGATAAGTCTTAAAATCAATATGTCACTTTTTAGGCATTTGGGCCTATACTTACTTCCTTAGATTCATTATTCATTTTATGAATAACAACCAAGTCTGTAATTGGTACTTAATATGGAAGCATATTGTATAAAATAAGATTCATTTCATAAATGAAGTAAATCATGAGAAAACAGTCATCAAGGATATTAATATTAAGTACATAGTTTATTAAAGAAAATTTAAGCTGCATATGATGACTAGGATTACTAAATATCTGACATGCTACTTGATCGATCAAGAGCAAAGATGAGCAAAACTGATGATGATTTGTGGCTCCTCATGTTCATCAACGTCAGGATCATCATCATCAGAATAGTCTTCATTCAATAGCATAGGGATGCCACTTCCTGATAAGTACTCTTGCCATAAGAGACATGTACATTTGTATTGTATGAGTTTTTTGAAACTCGTATTTTCATCCACTTGGACTACCCTATACTTTCTAGTGAACATGCCCAAACTGCTTTCACAGACTATGGACCTGTGATACTTTAGTGTGAGTTCAGGTAGAAAATGTTGTTTTGCAATGCCCTTTCCCCATGCCTTGCAAATGCTTAGGAGTTTTAATAAATCCCCCTTTTTCATTTTCGGCCATAGATTCAATGCTAGGAAGTCAATATCCCCTCCCCCCCACTATGGTTGCACTAGGCCTTTGCTCCTTGGGATCTTCAGATTGGACCTTTGGGCCTTTTCCGAAGAATCTTATGATTTTGAGTTCCCATTTTTTCATCTCCTCTTCTCTAAACTCTTCCCAATCCTCTTGTGTGATGTCCTTATTGAACTGATGCCTCCAACATTCACCGGGAAATGGTAGAGGAACTAACTGTTGGTTAGCCATACTCACAGATATTTTTTGGATTTGTTAATGGTAGAGAAAAAATATTATGAGTGAAAAATACTCAAGGTTAAGGTAGCATATTTATAATATGATACTTATAACCGTTGTCCCTATTTGTTAGGGATTAATGGAGCGATTGATATTATATATTTAGATCACGTAATATTTTTATAACTGATCTTAATTTCTTTCAGTTATTTTTATAACTGACCTTAATAACTTTAAATCATGGCCTTAGTGGATTGGAATGGGCTTGCCCATTAACTCCTTAATACGTCCTATCACTACTAGGGATTTGTCATTGGTGACGTGTGGAGTTAGATGGTAATTATTACTTTTTGAAGTAACTTCTTACCAATAAGTCATTTCCCGGACTAGAATCCCAAGAGTCATTTTATTTCTTTCTTTTATTTAATTTTAACTGTGAATTTTGCATTATTTTATTTGATAGTTATTTTTTGAATAACACAATATAATTTAATTCGCACAATTTTGATTGGGCAAAATAAACAATGCAAACCAGATGTAAGATAAAAGAAACTTGGACTGAGTTGAGAAATTATATTAATTGAAAAAGGAAATTTACAACCTAGATTAAAAAAATTTATCTTAGGATAAAAATTTACAAAATTCGTTTAGAATTTTAGAATTCTAAACTCTAGGCCTATGTCTAATCCTTTGGAGACTGTGGCTTGTCGCCGTCGGTATCTTCATCCTCCTCATCATCTCCAGCAGCAGCGTCGCTGGAGTCATCGCCAATAGGATAGAAGAAGCGTTCTTCTCTGGCGAAGAGTTCTTCGAGGAGATCTTCCTCGTCGACCCTCATCCACTTTGCAGCGGGTTCGTCATCATCTTCTCTCTCATCCTCTTCATCATCATCAGATTTGTCTGATGATGGAGGAGTGCCCTCCTCATCTTCTTCTTCTTCCTCTTCTTCTTCCTCTTCATCTTCTCTCTCTTCCAGTATTCCTGGAGGAGGGAAGAAGGGTTGGTCAACCTCTTGTGGGTTGACCTCTTGAATCCCTGTGATACAGGATTCAACAAATGATTGAGGCGCGTCCATTTTTGGAGAAGGAAGTTTTTTGGGAAGGTTAGGAAATGAAAGGGCTTTTTGGAGATGATGCTTTCAAGAGATGAGTAATGTGAAGATTTCCTTACACTTACCCTTTTATAAAGGGATTTACTGTCTCTTGAAAAAGGGAAAGTTACGCCCTTTGGAAATGGGCTTTAAGGCAATTGTTCTTCAGACATGGGCCTTTAAATCACACGCCCTTTGAAAATGGGCTTTTAGATGACTCCAGGACCTAACGTTTTAATTTGTTAAAACTAGGCTTTAATTTGACCCAATTACACATAATTTAAAATAAAACGTATCACGTATTGTGCACGTGTTCTCTTTTACTGTTCTATTTTAGTTGTCTTCTCCATTAATACCCTTTTCAAGGATTTCAGTAAGATCGGATAGTTTCAGACAAATTTAAATTTCTTTCTAAGAGTTCACAACCATCACTAATTTTCAATTTCAAATTTCAATTCACCATGTCTAGTGAAAAAATTCGTGATGATGAAATTCGTGAAGCACATGCCAAGAACCGCGATGCCATGCAATTTGAGGCAACCCGTTAATTATGCAACGCCATTAGGGTGAACCTTGGGACTTATAAGTCTCAAGTGTTCTGGTATGTGAACAAAAGCTCTGACTCTAATACTTCTTTGGAGGAGAGAATTGCCACTATTGGTCCTTGTTTTCCTTTCAAGATTCAAAAACCAAAGCGCCAACTTGTCTTAGAGCAACAGTGCTACCAATTCTTGGACCATATTATTCTGGAAGATAATAAGCCTAAAATGCTTCCATTTACCCCAAAATCCCTTCAACGTCTGCATTGGCCTTTGACCAGCAAACCTTTTAAAGGTTGGATTTCAGGAGTGGATGCAAGAGCATAGTTTTTGTGAATGAAACCTTTTCATGACAAATGGTCCAAAAATAAAATATTTCCCTTCTTAAGACTAGCTTCTTATGAAGCCATTCCTTTTAATGGAGCTATATCTACTTCCTTACTGGCATGCTGGGACCCTGCTATCAACTGCTTCTTGTTCCGATGAGGACCAATGATTGTAACATTAGCTGATATTGCCTTTATTTATGGAACTTCTCCAACAAGTAAATATGGAATTGAACTTCCTATCTTTCACCATGTTAAAGAACACAATCAAATGTACAGTCAATGCTTATCAACTTTTCGCCAGATTGCCAGTCCTTCTGCTAGTGCTAGCAAGTGTGGCTTTCAGAAATTTGTTGATTTCTTCCTCAATAAGGATACTAATGAGGAAGTTACTTCTCAAGAGGAAGTACTTTTTCTCACCTTTGCTTTCTCCAAATTGATGATGTCTAGAGCTGGAGGAGTAGTAACATTATGGCTATCTTTAGCTGTATATAACTTCTCTACTTCTGAAGAAGTAGCTTTGGCTCCTGTTCTATTAGGACAACTTTATAGATGTCTTTTCAGGAGTAGAGAATCTTTCAAAGGTTTTGGAATTCATACCTCTGAATCTCCCATATTCTCTACTGACAAAGGATTCGGACCCCTTTGGCTCCTGACTTGTTGGGGTCATATGTATTTACCCTGTCTAATGGTTATCAAGCCCTTTTCTGCTTTTAAAGCATCTAGGGGTTCAGAGGAGGAAAATCTTTCTTTTGATCCCCTTTTGTTCCTCTCAAGTCTTGATGATTGTAGCTGTTATGGTGAAGTCAGCTTCAATCTCATATCTCCAGACGAAGTTTGGCATCCAAGTTTAATTTTCTCATACTTCTTGGTTTCTAAGTCCAATCCTGGTGTCTGGAATATTCTTCCGGATAAGATGGATGATTCTGTTGCAGATGAAACTTGGCGCCATCAAACAATGCCTTCTTGGCTAAAATCCCTGAACATCCACTCTAGTTCCCTAGGGAGTGGAAACTTTTGGGGTAGTGTTCTTAGGTCTAGGGATTTAATAGCTGCTGAGCCTGAATATTTTGGCTTTGAGGCTTATAATCCACAGCTGGTGGCTAGGCAATTTGGATTGATCCAAACACTAGCTATTCCTTACTTCTTGACCCGTAATGATCCTTGGACATCAAGGGGTCGTTTTGAAGAAGGTAGAGCCCTTCAGAGCAAAACTCTTGGCCTTACTTCCATGTCCATATCTCCTTGGAAATGGATCACTAAAGCTGTTAGAGGCTTCCATCTGTGGTGGGATCATAATTTCCCAAATGACTTAATGTGTTCTGATGCTTTGGCGAACTTTGAGGGTCAGCTCTTCTTAGGCTGTAAGTAACTTTCCTTCCTTAGTTATTTTATAACTTTTTGTAGGAGTGAATATTACTAAACCTTCTTTATGCTCTACTTCTGACTTTTTAGCAAAAGCTGGCAAGAAGAAGTTAAGGGTGCCTGATGGTATGACAATGGAGTCTATGTATGACAAGCTCTATTGGAATACCATAGACAAAAGGGTTCCTCCTCATACCTCTTCGGAGGATGAAGATGATACTGCTTATGAGCAAGGGATCTCCTATGGAGATGTTCGGTGCTGTGGATGACATTCAATCCATGGGACCCTTTGGAGCAGATTGACCCTTTCAAAAGAGCTACAAGGAAAAGAGATTATAATTGTCTCTCTGCTTCCAAGGACATCCAACCCGAAGAATTAGTGGAACAATCTGAGCCTTCTAAGAAGGCTTCTAAGAAGAAAGATCATGGTTGTATTTCTGCCTCCAGGCCTTTAATGTATTCCTACAGGAAACGTCCTAAGTTAGAGGTTTGTTCAGAAATACCACAGTATACCATCTCCTCTGATGAAGATGATGACAAAACCATATCTCAGATTTTCAAAAGGAAACCAGGAGTTAAAGCAAGTAAGAATTTCACTTTTACTCCTTTTATGAGAAGTTTCACTTTTCTTAGCATACTGGTTAATTTGTTCTAGGTTCCTCTGGTGCTGATGATAATGAGCCTAAGATTATTAGTGACCCTTCTTTTAAGAAGTCATCACCTCTTGAGCTCTATCGGCAATGCTCCGAGAGATGCTCCCAGTAGGCCGATCCGGAGTTAGTTTCTAAGGGTGGCTTTATTGATGAATTTATCATCAATCATCCCATCTCAAGTGGTGTTGCCCCCGCTTGGAAAGTGTGGCTACCCCTTCTTTGGAAGGGTGTACTACCCCCCAGTTAGAAGAAACTGAGCATTTTGATGTGGAATCTCCTGAAGAGGAATTATTTTATTATCTTGACGAAAATCCCTTGGAACCAAGTCCTTTGGATATTGTCATAGCAATTCCTTCTATTGCTAAAGATGAGGTTCCAAAGACTACTGTCCCTTTACAGGTTACACCTTTGCGGAGCAATCGACCTTGTAATTACCTCAGTTTACAAAGGCTCTTCATCAACTTCAAGCATCTACTTCGGGGATTGGTGCCGCCTCTCTTTCCTCATAAATTCATTTTAGATTTCCTCTATATGAGTCCATGTCCTCATAATACCGGACTTCACTCTCTGCTAACTTGGCTTCTCTTCTTTATGATGCGAGAGGGAAGCATTCAAGGAGTAAGTGTGATGAAAGAGTCGATGGGAGGAAGGAAATTAGTCCGCGAGACAGCCTATTATTGCAAGGGATCAATCAGAAGTGATCAACCCACCTTGGCCAACAAGTGATCATTCCAACGATGAGTCATCGGCACACATAAAACAAGAAGATAAAATCTGGAATCTCTGCTTAACCTTAACCAAAGAAACCTTATGATCGGGCTTCGCACGAGGCTCTTAAGCAAATTTTGGAATCCCCGACTTCTCAAGGCTTTGAATCTTTGGATGCCTTGTCTTGATTATGTTAAAGAAACTCTTATTCTTCAACAATGTCTTGCTTGAATCAAGAGTCCAACCTCCAAAAGTCTCGGCTCGAGAAACTTTAGGAAGAGGAAACTTCTTTGGAAGTCCGGTAAGTCCTTCAAAAATTTCAGTAAGCAGATCCAAGATTCTTTGAGTTCTTGTGATCAGAAACTGAAACTTGTTTATGAGGAGAGGCAATTTCTACAAAATCGCCTAGCTGAGATAGATAAAGAGGAGGTTAGCATTGTTCATGAAAAGTCTTCTTTCCAAAGCTCCATCGTAACTGAAGAGGGAAAATTACACCAAGGGCGAGCAAACCTTGCTCATTTGAGGCAAGAAATGTTCAAAGAGATGGCAGTACAACAAAGCTTGATTCTCCAAAAGGAAAAACTCTGTAACGCTTGGTCTGCCATAAAACACCTTAGTTTAGCTGTTAGACAATGTTGGAATGTCTAGTAGCATTATTACTAATGTTGTAATTTTATTGATCCCTTGCTGTTTGAAATAATTTTGCATGTCTGTTGAAACACAGGATCATGTTGTTCCCATATAGATGGGTGATATTTCTTTAGAAATTTCTCATTCAAGGCTCTATCTTTTATGTTGCCATCTATATCTTTTAATAGATATGCATTTCCAGACATTTTCTTATGAACGATAAAAGGACCCTGCCATTTAGGTGACCATTTCCCTAACTGTGGATCTTTGTAAGCTGCTTCTGGCAGGAACATTTTCCACACTTTATCATCCTCCTGGAATTCTTTGGGCACCACTTTCTTATTGTAGGCCCGGGGAACATTTTCTTTCTAGATTCTCATTTTGGCTAGGGCTTTTTCTTTAGCTTCTAGAGCATCCATAATTTCAACATTCATCGCCTGTGAATAATCATCTCCTGATAATCCCATTTGTTGGGCTACCCTCGATGATCTTACATTCACTTCAGCTGGGATCACTGGAGTATGCCCATTAACTAGGTTAAAAGGCGTAACCCCTGTTGCTTCCCTTTTTGAGGTCCTGTAGGCCCAGAGGGCATATAGCAACAACTCATCCCATTTTCTTGGGTTATTATCTATGAGTTCTGAGATCCCCTTGACTATGATCTTATTGGTAGCTTCAGCTTGACCATTTGTTTGAGCATAGTAAGGTGTTGAATGCAATTTAGTAATCCCAAATTGGTTAAGATATTCCAATAGATCAGGATTTCTAAAGACTGTGGCTTGATCAAAGGTTATAGTTTACGGAATTCCAAACCTTGTAAAGATTTTTTCTTCTAAGAAATTTATGACAACCCGAGTATTGAGCTCGTTGAAAGCCTCAGCCTCCACCCATTTGGTGAAATAATCGGTTACCACTAGGATGTATGAATGCTTTTTAGAGGATGCAGGATTGATTTCTCCTATGGCATCCACTGCCCATCCTCTGAAAGGCCAAGGTTTAATGATGTACTTAAGTTCTGAAGCTGGTGCCCTGCTGATAGGCCCAAACTTTTGACATCTTTTGCAACCTTTAGCATAGTCAATATAATCCTTTCTCATTGTTGGCCAATAGAAGCCATGTTCGTGTAACAACCATCTCATTTTTAGGTCGTTTTGATGAGCACCACATAACCCTTGGTGAATTTCTGCCATGAGGGTCAGAGCCTCTCCAGCATCCACACATTTCAAAAGTAATCCTTCAGGATCCTTTCTATGTAATTCACCGAATTGCATGCAAAACTTAGTTGCCGCCATTTTCACTCTATTTGGCATTTTTGTCCCAGTTGGGTCCTGGAGATAATGAGTAATTTCGTTTCTCCAATCCATCTCCTCCCTTAATATCAAAATTCTATAGATTTCCAATATATCCTCTGATCTTTTTTGATCGAGTTCAATGAGAGGTACTAGGACCTTTTCTTGGAGAATGATATCTTCATTTTGTGAAGGTATCTCCTCTCTAGCAGAAGCTATTAGGGATAGTTGATCTGCTACCTTGTTTTCTTCTCTAGGAATGTGTATGAAGGCGATTCCTCAAATTGTTTAGACAACTTTTGTACTTTCTTACCATATTCCTGAGATACTAGCAATATACTTTTGAACTCCTCATTTATTTGATAAATAACTAATTGAGAATCTCCATATATCTTTGCTTTCTTAGCTCCCAATTCTAGCAACATGTCTAGTCCAATTAATAAAGCTTCATATTCAGCTCTATTGTTGGTGCATGGACCCTTCAGGGCTACTGTTAGTTTAGTTGGAATTCCATCAGGAGATAAAATATATATTCCAGCTCCTGCCGTTTCTCTGGTATTGGATCCATCGAAGAACAAAACCCATGGGAGGATATCTTCATCAATGATTCCTGAGTCACAACATGGATGGGTTGCCAAAAAGTCAGCTAAAGCTTGACCTTTTACTGCCTTTTGTGGCACATACATTAGGTCGAACTGAAGTAAATGTAAACTCCATTTGCTTAGCCTTTCTTTTAGAAAAGGCTGAGATATCATATACTTTATGACATCTGTTGGAGATATTACTTCCACTGCAAAGGCCATGAAATAATGTATGAGCTTGATGGATGCATCATACAAGCACAAACACCATTTTTTCGCCATGGTATACCTTTTCTCAGTGTCATGCAGGATCCTACTTAAATAGAATATAGCCTGCTCATGTTCCTTCTCATTTTCCTGAGTAAGGAGACTACCAATGGAATCTTCACAAGCATATAGGTATAACCTTAATGGCTTCCCATTCTGTCTTCGAGGTATCAATACGGGAGGGCTTGCCAAATCTTGTTTGATTTGATCAAAAGCCATTTGATGCTCCTCGTTCCATTTAAACTCTGATTCATGTTTTAATCTTAGCAAAGGTGAAAACTTTTTGGTTCTTCCTGCTAAGTTGGCCATGAATCTTCTAATATAATTAACCTGCCCAAGGAATCTTTGCAATTCCTTCTTATTAGAGGGTGGCTTGGCGGCCAACACTGCTTTTGCCTTGTTTTAGTCAATTTCCATTCCATTTTTATGAATGAGGAATCCCAGAAAGCTACTAGTTTTAACTCCGAATGCACATTTGAATGGATTCATTTTTTGGTGAAACTCTCTCATTCTAGTGAATGACTTAATCAAATGTTCTTTATGTTTTAAGAAATCATTTGATTTTACTAGGATGTCATCCACATAAACCTCCATGATTTTACCAATCATTTCCTTAAAGATAGCATCCATTGCTCGTTGGTATGTGGCTCCAGCATTTTTCAATCCAAATGGCATGGCTACATATTCAAACAAGCCTAATGATTTTGGACATCTGAAGGTCATTTTGTTACAGTCTTCATGTGCAATCTTTAGTTGGTGATACCCTGCATACCCATCCATGGAAGATATGTATTCATATCTTGATGCTGCATCTATTAGGGGATCAGCCACTGGCATAGGGTATTGATCTTTGGGGGTAGCTTTGTTTAAGTCCCTAAAATCAATGCAGATTCGTATTTTACCATTTTTCTTAACAACTGGAACTATATTGGAGATCCAGTCAGCATTTTGGCAAGGCCTTATGAACTCTGCCTTGAGGAGTTTGTTTATTTCCTCTTGTATAGGCTCTGTTAGTTCAGGCGCCAGTCTTCTAGGACTTTGAGCCACAGACTTGAATCCTTCTTTGATAGGTAATTTGTGCTCTATTATTTTCCTATCAATTCCAGGTATTTCGTGGTGTTCCCAAGCAAAATAGTCCTTAAATTCTTTTAGAATTTTTATGATTTCCTGCTTTTCTTGGTTAGTGAGGAGCTTACTTATGTAAGTAACTCGTGGATTTTCATCATCCCCTAAATTTATTTCCTCTAGTGGATCATGAATCTCTTGTTTAATATCCTCACTTTTAGCCCATACTTTCTCATCCTCCTCTTCTAAGGATTCAGTTTCGTGTAAAGTTAAGCAACATGCATTAGAATTGATAAGAAAATCCTCTTGGTATTTTCTAAAAACTAAATCTTTCATTACTTGATCAACAATAGGGGTAAACCCATTACAACATTCTTCTTGGTTTATAATCATAATAAACTTTTATAAGGAAAATACATCCTAAACTCTACAAACTAATGAGAGTTAAGGGTTGATCATTATCTGGCGCCTGTTGAAAATATTCATATTTTGATTGAATGTCTTCAACTTCTGGGGCGTCATTAACTTCTTAAATGAGAACTGCACTTGAGTTTTCTACTTCTTGGTAAGTTTGTGACTCAAGTTGTAGAGCAACCTCAATTTTGATGGTAGGAACTAACTTTAGAGAGTCCCTAACAAAGACAGAATCAGGAGATGTAATTAGACAAACTTCCTCATCTGCTTGAACCATCTCATAAGTATCACCATTCCACGAAATTAAAATTTGATGGAGTGATGATGGAATAGCATAATTATGATGTAACCAATCTCTTCCTAGTATGGCATTATAGTGAGTACCATTTTCGACTATGAAGAAACCGGTATAGGTAGTTTTAGTTCCTACTCTCATCTTTAAGATAGCCATTCCTTCCACTTTTTCAGAAAAACCAGTTATATTGATTTGTATGTTATGCAAATCTTTTCTCGTTTTCCCTAGTCTTCTAATTACAGAGAGTGGTATAATATTAACAGTAGCTCCTGTGTCTACCAATACTTTGCCTAATCGGACTCCCTCAAAGTCAACATTTAGGAATAAAGCTTTAGTGTGCTTATTATTGACATCAACTGACCTAAAGATTTTATCTGTGATTAATTTCTCTAGGTTAGCTTTTAGAGATGTTTTGTTAGGCACTTTCTTATGAGGTGCATTCAAATAAGATGACAAGCTTCGAGAAGAAGTAATTTTAAAATTACCTGCCCTTTCCTCCTTATCAACTTCATCCGCCCATGATGTAGCATTGGTCTGAAATTCTGGTTGGCCTTTTGATTTCTTGAATTCTGTTGGTAGCATGACCACATTGCACTGCGCGTCTTGCTCCTTTCCCCTTTCTGTTTGAGGTTCACCCATTAGTGGATCTCCATCCAGAATCAAATCGCTATCAGAAACCAATAAGTCCAAATCCTCATATCCAAACTCTGAATCATAGTCCTCAATAAAGCCATTTTCCGGATTCTCTTTCATAAGAGAGTCACTTCCCTGAGGCTGCTGGCCACCACTCCTTATAGGTGGTGGATCATGTTGTTCCTTTTCCAAAGGTAACAACTTAGTGATTCCAGCTTGTAACGCCTCCTCGTCAATTCTGATGTTTGCTATAAGGGATTCTTGCACATTTTGAGTGCTGATCTGTGCCCTTGCTGCAGCAGCTTTCATGCTTAACTCCTTCATCTTTATCGTCCTACTTTTAGGAAAGTTTTGGACGTCCGATAATGGCCATGGCTTAGCTGCTGACTTGATCTTTGGCCTCACTTGGTCCCCATGGGAATTCACCCTTCTTTTAGGAATTTTAGGCACAGGAGTCTGACTTGACTCCATTTCCTTCCCCTTTAAGAGAGGACCTGAACTGGGGTTGTCCTGTTTCCTAGGTCCTTGACTTCTGGACGTTTTCTAGAATGGACGCTGGTATGCAGGCACATAGGTAGGATCATTTGGGATGATCTGAGTTCTAACCATTTTGAAGGTTAGCCTATCTGCACATGGTAAGCACATACCATTTCTTAAGGCTTTCAGCCCTTCTATTGCCCTGGTTTGCAATGGAAATTTCTGAGCAGCCTCTTTGTAGGCTTTAGCTCTTTCCTCAAGCATTATTGGAGCCAGGTTGGCATCATTAGGCATCTTAACTTTGGCTAAATTGGCCTTGTAGGCTTCTAAACCCATGGCATGATGTTCCATTTCTGAGACAATCAGTCTTTTGAGACTTAACTGCCTAGTTTGAAACCCCCTGAAAACTTGGCATTGATCTATGGTATGCGATCCATTCATATGCCATCTGCACATATCCTCCAATCCCTCTTCATTGGCTATCTTTGGCATAACCAAGATTCCTTCGTCAAGCAATCTGTTGAAGAGTTGGTTACCTATTTCGGTAGCTTGAGATGCCTGCAAAGTAACTGTAAAAACATGATTAGTCTCTACCATTCCACAGAATAGTTCAAATGGTTCGTCCATCCCAACTATATTAACATCTTCTTCATCAGGAAACATGATATTTTTCTTATCAATTTCATCCTGGATTTTATTTCTAAAGACAATGCATTCAGAAGTGTCATGAGTTACTGCATCATGCCATTTACAGTATTTTTTACCCTTAACTTCCTCAGCAGTTCTTACTTTATGCCTTCCTATCAGTTTTATCTTTTTGTTAGATAATAACCAATCGAAAATAGCATTAGATTTCTTAGCATCAAAAGTATATTTCCTCTTTTGTTCAGACTTCATATCTTTTGGCGCCAGAAATTCTTTCTTCTCTAGAGGAGTACACTTATAAGGTACTCCTTGAATGATTTCTGCCACGTCCACTTCTTATGTAGTTTCAAAGTGGAAGGGCTCGTCATTCTGAGCAAAGAAGTTATGGTGTCTTGCTGCGCTTTCAGCCTGTAGGTTCCTTTCGTACCCCACAACCAATTCTGCTAATTCAACAAAATCGCCAAAAGCATGACCATCGAACCTTTTTCGAAACTGAATTAACATTTCCTCTTGAGCCATTTGTACAAATTCTCTTTCAGGGATGCTCACATGACACCTGATCTTGACCATTTTGAATTTAGATAGGTAGTCTTCTATAGACTCTCCTAACTTTTGTTGGATTCTAGCCAAATCACTTAAAGTCACCCCGGGCTCAGTGCGTGCAAAATGATTCGTAAATTGCACCTGCATGTCTTGCCATGAGTGAATGGAATTTGGCGGTAAATTAGTATACCACCAAAAAGCAGTCTCAGTGAGAGACATGGAGAACATTCTAAGTTTTAAGAAATCATTGGCAGCTGCCTCCCTGCACTGGCAATTGAACCTAACTAAATGCTCTTCGGCAGAAACTCTATCATTGCCTGAGAATAAGGTAAAGTCAGGTATCTTAAACATTCTAGGAAATGGATTGGCTTTATCAATCCATTCAGGGTAAGGTTTTTGACCAATTTGCCTCTGATTTTTCCTAGAAGAATCCCCTACTAGTCTTTGGACTAGCGCCTCAACTTGTGCTGCCAATTGATCCTGATGCATTTGTATTCCTGGATATCCCATGTTCCCATTGCCCATGTTTCTCGTGTGATCATATACAGGATTGGGGTTAGGATTGAAAGGTTGATTTTGATAACCTCCCATAGGAGTCTCCTGGTATTGCATAAAAGCAGGATTGGTTGCACCTTACGCCATTTGCGGTGGGAATGTTTGTCCATTTGTGGGCATCCTCTGTTGACGAGCGCCAGTTGCTTGGGCAACTGGAGCTTGGGGTTGATTATACCCCGACGTATTCCTATAATGCGACGTACCAACCATATTTGGTTGGTTCTGAGGCGTGTAACCATAGGGTAAAGAAGGACTTCCAGCCACATTTGGTTGGTTGAATGGTGCATACGTATACGGTATACTATTGTTATTTGTAACAAAAGCATCCTGCCTTTGTCCTCCCTATGATGGTCCAGATTGATGTGTGTTGTCACCAATTTGTCCACCACCCATGGAAAACGAAGGTTGGTGATGTCCTGACGCCTGGTGCCAGCCTGGCTCCACGCCCGTTGCCATTTCACCACTTCTCCTAACGTTCCCATGATTACCCTCTCCATGACTCAAGGGTATGGCCCTTGTTTGGTATGCATGAGAGGAAGTTTGTGGATCGCCTGAAATAAGTATATCTTTTTTTTCAGGGTGGGAGAATTGTACTCTCGGAGGGTAACCTAGTGGAGGAACATCTGGCTCAATGCCAGGATTTCCTCTTGCTCTATTCAATGGGACCTCTTCTAAGGCCTTAACTAATTTCTCATTTAACTGATAGTGTTTTTCGACTAGTGGTTCTAGACGAGTAACTACTTCAGTGGCAAGAGATGTCGACATTGCCATGAATGTTGCACTCATAGTATCATTGATATCTACAAATATTCTGTCGATCTGCCTAGAGTTGATCTCTCTATGCTCCTCACTTATCCTTTGGAGGATATCTGTGAAGACCCTGGCAGATTCGTTGGCTAGAGTCCTATAATTGGAGTCAAATTGTTGTCTCTGACTCTCTCTGGCTTCTAAAAGTAAATTCTTTACTATTTCTGTAAACTTTCCATACATTTGTTGTACAAGTCCACGACCAGTATTACTTGGAGATGAACTTTCCCTTTGTGGGGTCTCTCCATTTGACTCTTCATGAGTATGGTGATCTGATTCACCATTGTTACCCTGTGCCCTATTTTCCGGAGGAGTTGAATAACTTATTTCCATGTTCGGAAACTTGTTCCCTCCCCGAGCAACTTCTTTATTCTTTTTTAGAACGTGTATCCGAGCATTTTCTTAAAAGCAACCGTTTTTATTTTGCGGTTGGTTTTTCGAAAGTATGAAGAAGAAAAAGTTCACAATGTGTTTATGAATCTTCTTCTCCCACTGTGGTCGCCAAAAAACTTGTTGGTGCAAAATCAGTTGGTTGACTTTGCAAACAAGTCAATGCACACCCAGTAGTTTGGTACTGAATGTCACGGGAGACTTAGCCCCTGGGGGTTACCGGTTTTAATTAGATAAAACCTTGCTAACGTGCTTTGTTGCAATCTAATTTAGGATTAAATCACAACGCCTAATAAATTCAGGCGAAATGCAATAAATAGAGCAAACAATAATTAATCTATTAATTAAAGCACAACCTTCCCATACATCCCACAAACTTTTAGGAAATAATTTTACAACACATAGGGGGATAAGCCAGGCTAGACAACTAAAGGGAAGACACGAAGGGAGTTACCTCCATGGTTCCTTGCTTCAATCGGAGAATTACAGGATTCGTTGCCAGAACATGTTCTACGTCTAAGGACTAAACTATAACCCCATGAGGGGGTTGGCTAGGCTAGAGCTAGGCTACGCTAAGGAAAGAGTAATTTGCAAGTTGTTTTGTGTGTTGTTGTTGTTTGTTTGATGATCGCTCTTCTATTTATAAAGAAGCATGATGCGTAACTTCCGTGCTTACTTGGAGGGAAAACATTTGAATCATCATTGATTCAAACCTTCAACCGTTTTCTGGCGCTGAACAACTGTAGCCTTACACTTTCTTCCTTATATGGATTTGTCTAATGATTGCTCTTTAACCACTCGTACACTTATAATTCTTGACTTTCATCTCCTGATGGTCTTGGCGATCTTCTCTTATTGACTTTGACTTGTGTTGACTTTATCCACTGGGCTTCATACTCTTGTTGGGCTTTCATGTTAAAACCAAATTAAACCTTTTGAGGTCTAATACAGTGTACCATAATAAATGCTATTGGGCATCTAAAAATGGTAGTAACAACATTCAATACAAAATGTAGTTTATTTAAGGAAAAATAAAATAGCTTTTTAATTTAGTATCTGTAATATTTAAATAACATTCAGTATTACAAAAATCAATTATATATTGTTAGCTTATATCATTAATCAAATATATATATATTGTAAGTTTTTCGTTAAAGATGCCCTTATGTAGGTGACTAAACATAAAACTTGCACTTTGTTCCTCTTCTTAGATTGATAATATGATCCACAATATCATGGTAGAGATACTTCATATTATGTAGTCTAATATCCTTTTCCATGGATCTTGAAGTATCTATCATATTAATCATATATTTGGTGCCCTATCATCGTCCCTACAGAAGTTCTAGCCATTCTCTCCCTTTCCTCTCTAAAAAACCCTAGAATTATTTTTTGATATAGGGGCTACGGCCATTTTTTTTAGGTGGTACCAAGCCCTTTTTATTTTTGTTTAATTTTTGATTATTTTTGCTAACAATATTTAGACAGCTCATGTCACTGGTAATTATTTTACATGCAAAAAAGTGTGAATGTTTCTTAAATTTGATATAGATAAGGTTTAGTACATAACATTCAAATCAAATTATAATCTTCATAATTATAATAATTTAGTCATATTGCGTCACATTATTAATTAAAATATCATAGTACGTAATATTTGAGCTATTCAACATTGTTAGTGGGAGAAGCATATGCTTATAATGTATTATGACTTGAGTATTACTACTATCAACTAACTAAGTTTATTTTCAATATTACTGAAAAGTTACAACTATAAGAATAGGTGTCTGCTCTAAAAAGATTCCTAATATGCCTTTTTCTCATCTTTCCCAATGAAAAATGAACCTAATTGGCAAGATTTATGATTTACATATTCTTTTTTGGGATGATTTTATATCAATTTATCTCTGTATAAATTAATTATTGCGCACATAATATGATCTAATTTATTTTAATTTCATATATTAATCAATCTCAATTCCATGATCTTTCAATTTCTATTTCTAGAGTAACTTTCTCCTTAATCTCATGAGTAAATTACCTAATTATAATAATTTTCTAGATAATTTCCAAATTCATAACCTACAACTCTAACAATCTCATGAGTAGGCATATGAATAACTCTTTCTTGAAAATAAGTAGGTTCCACAAGTGATCTTCTAGGCTAGGATGTGTGTTGTCGACAATAGCCGCAATAGGGTCATTTCCTTCATCTATAAGTGTTTCAACAGATATTTCTACATCGGCCTCTACATCATTATGCTTTCTCACTTTGTTGTCTCAAATATTAAGTATCCACTCTAAGAATTCTCAAACTTTATCCACTTCTTGTTTAAAACGTTATTTTATATAAAAAAAATGTAAACTAAGGCTCTGTTCTTTTGGACTGAATTGAACTGAACTGAACTGAATTTGTCTGAACTGAACTAAGCTGAAATAAATGAAAATTGTGAGAGGAAACTAACTGAATTGAACGGAAATAAACTGAACTGAATTTGTCTTAATTGAACTGAACTTAATTGAATTTTTATTAATTGAGTCCAAAATAACAGAGCCTAAAAGCTTCTACTATAAGGAGTAGCATCACTATATATTTCATTTTTGTTTGCCCTTTCTTTTCTTCCCCAAGTAATTATTCCACCTTTTAATTATAAACTAGTGAGTATCCCGGGCGATGCCCCGAGTTGTTACTTTTCGTAACTTTTTGTCAAGGAAAATTTGACATAATGACATGATAAGTAATTGCGTGATTTTTGAAAAATAAACCTGTAAAAGTTTGGCGATGAAAGCAATAGCTTCACTTTCTACAGGTAATTGGAGTAAGAGTTTATGTCTATAATAGTCTCTTGTTATTACTCATAAAAAGGTTAGGTATCTAACTTCTTGTGCAAATATTTTAATGAGATATAATTATAAGACCTTATGATATTTTCTTTTGAAATACTAAACAATGATGTTATGTTGGATTAATGGTTAAACTTTCATTTTTCATTTCAAAGGTCAAGTGTTCAATACCTTGTAACTACACAACATTATTTTTTTAATTGAGTGTTTGACTTGGAAATTAAGCATTTGCATTAGAGCCTTTTAGAGGAGAGTGCCACGTGGCACACAAACTTTCTTAGGAACACCTTTTAATATATTAGTATAGATTTGTTTATACCTCGTATTTTTTTACTATAATTTTTTTTAGTCTTCTTTAAGTGGTTTATATGATTGCTTAATTAACTGTGCTCATACAATTATTTAAAATTGATTACATTGTATTATTATGCATTAACGTTCGCCTTTTCTTGTCAAATGTGAGCACTTGGGCATTTTTGGAATTTCATTTAGTTGTTCGGTTTTTATTGAATTGGGGTTTCTTGGTTTTTTTTATAGTTTTCATGGTTTTGGATTTTCAGAGAATTTGGGTGATTATGTTAAGCTTGATTTGATTATTTATTTTTGCTTGTATTATTATCCTATTGTGTTTGATAAAAAAAATATTGATATGGATGTTAAACTGCAAATTTATGGAAAGCTTGTTTAGTACTGTGGTTTTGTTTTGCTATAATTGTTGCATTATGTGATCCTGCTTATGTGATATGTAGTTTATGTTGAGCTTGATATATTTTGATTATGTTCTATTGGACCTATATACGTTGCGTCTTGGTTTCATGACATTCGTTGCATTTTACTATTCATTTTCACTTATGCCTTGTTTGAACACAAGCAATTCATTTCAAATTCCATTATTTGATCAATTCCATTGTTTGGATGAGCAACAATTTAAAATCCAGAATTTTGCCCAAATTTAAGAACTATTGAGGAAGCCCATAAAATAAGGAATTTGAAATGACATAATTTTTGAAGTCATTTCAAATTACCAAGCAACACTTTCAAACTCTTTCTCTCTCCCTTAAAGTTTCTCCAAACAAGATATTTAGAATTGAATTCAAGGATTTTAATTTCTTGATTTGAAATCAATTAAGCACTTGAAATGAAATCACCATTCCCAAACACAACCTTAGGGGATTTGAGATTTCATCTCTCTAAAGTTTTCATCATAGGCGGAGAATTGGCTTCAACGTTGAAATAAAGAAATATGCTAGTGAAGGAGCTTATATTTGGCTCCAATAATGCACTGAAAAGAGAATCGCTATTTTATGTTGTCTTTTAAAGTTAACTTATTCATTGCTTGATGCCCCTTGACACCTATATGATGCAGAGCAATTTAGTAGTGGATTTCTCTTTATTTTGCTTACTTATCTTGAGTAATGAAGATTAATTCTCTTGCTCTCCATAAGTGTCCGATATACTTACAATAGGTGAAATATTTTCTTTTCTGGTTTTCCTTTTCTTTGCAATTTTTTGTGTTGTTGCTCGTGTTTCTTGAAATTGTGAAGCTTCCAGTTTTGAATTTTAATGGCAGAGATGCTGGCTTAGACCCCTTGACGGCTATGATAGTGTTTCTTATGAAGGATGCTTCTAATTGGTGGAATAATATCAATGTATCTATCTTTGGCAAGATCGAATTTTTAATATCTCAATACCTATATGAATGAATCAGACCTATTTTTTTTATTTGTTTCAGGAATAGGATTGATTGAGAATTGGGAAGAAATTTCGGGTTGGAGATCATGCACTTTAAAAATTGTTTGTGGACAAATTTATAGTAGGAGGATGAGGATTTATAATACGCAATTTATTTTGAATAATTTGCGGCAATTTATTATTGACCATTGATTTTATATCAAATCAGTTACTTGATATAAGGGATTATAAAAATCTTTCCTAATATGAAGATTGTAATTGAATTAATAGAATCATAATGCAATTGTCAATTTATGGTAATTAATATCGTCAATGAAGGAATACATATCTCTCATGGATTACAGGTAGACTTTGGCTTTTCTACGCATGACACATGGCAAATCTAAGAGAATGGTTGTTGTTGTGGTTGCCAAATGACGAGAGCAAACATATGGTTGACACATAGGATAATTTTTCTAGGTTTATTATTATATATAGATATAGATATAGATTTTAATGGCAGAGAAGCTGGCTTAGACCCCTTGACGGCTATGATAGTGTTTCTTATGAAGGACGCTTCTAATTGGTGGAATAATATCAATGTATCTATCTTTGGCAAGATTGAATTTTTAATATCTCAATACCTATATGAATAAATCAGACCTATTTTTTTTATTTGTTTCAGGAATAGGATTGATTGAGAATTGGGAAGAAATTTCGGGTTGGAGATCATGCACTTTAAAAATTGTTTGTGGACAAATTTATAGTAGGAGGATGAGGATTTATAATACGCAATTTATTTTGAATAATTTGCGGCAATTTATTATTGACCATTGATTTTATATCAAATCAGTTGCTTGATATAAGGGATTATAAAAATCTTACCTAATATGAAGATTGTAATTGAATTAATAGAAGGAAAAATGGATCATAATACGCCCCCAACTTTGGCCCGTCCGCTTTTAATACCCCCAGCTATGGGTTATTCCTGTATAATCCCAACTATTGGGTAGATCCGCCACAAATGCACCGTAACCTGAAGGAAACCTATTTAACCGGTAAATAGGCTACGTGTCATGCTTTCATTGGCTTATTATCAATTATTGTTTTATTTTTGCATTTTTTTAATCCCACCCTTCCCTCACCCCACTACCACCCACACCACCTCCCTCACCCCACTACCACCCACCGCCACCTCCCTCACCCCCACTGCCACCCACTGCCACCTCCCTCATCACCACTGCCACCCCACTACCACCCACTGCCACCTCCCTCACCCCCATAACTCTAACAATAACAACAACATAACAAAGATCAACAACAAGAATAGGGGCAAAACAACCCAGCCCAAGGTGGCGGAAACACAACACCACCACGACGGCGGAACATCAACATAGCGGCGCACGACGGACGAAGAAAGAACAACAACAACGACGCATCAAAAACAACAACAACAATACCAAGCGGTGCAAACAACAACCCAACACAAGAAAAGGGGAAAATCGAGGGGAGGGGAGGTGGCAGCACCACGAAGCAAAGAATAACCCGCAGGTGGCAGCACCACGAAGCAACAAACGGGGGGGGGAGACACGAGCAACAACACCGGTGGCGGACACGCGAACGGAAGAGAGAGAATTACGGGGGGGGGGAAGCCGCGAAAATCGAGGGGGAGGGGAAAGGGGTTGCCGCAAAAATCGAGGGGTAGGGGCTTGGGTTGGCGGGAGGGCCGCCGACGGTGGAGGGGAGGGGGAGGGGTTGGGATGGAGGGGGAGAGGGTGGTCCGAAATGGTGGTGGGTGGGATTTGTGGTGGGAGTAGAAATTAAAAAGAGAAAGGAAATACAAATAAAAAAAATTACCTAGCTAATAGGTTGCAAGTCACCTTGGTGTGTTTATGGCAGATCTACCCAATAGTTGGGATTATACAGGAATAACCCACAGCTGGGGGTATTAAAAGCGGACGGGCCAAAGTTGGGGATATTCTGATCCATTTTTCCTTAATAGAATCATAATGCAATTGTCAATTTATGGTAATTAATATCGTCAATGAAGGAATACATATCTCTCATGGATTATAGGTAGACTTTGGCTTTTCTACGCATGACACATGGCAAGTCTAAGAGAATGGATGTTGTTGTGGCTGCCAAATGACAAGAGCAAACATATGGTTGACACATAGGATAATTTTTCTAGGTTTATTATTATATATAGATAATATATAATATGGTATGATATATAGATATAGATATAGATATGATCAAATACTATATCTATACTAATATATTAAAGGAAAATTTGGTGCGAACAGCACCAACTATTGGTTTGATGCATAAAACAGCACGAACTAAACGAGGTGTGATGCACAACACAAATTTTATGGCATAGGTGCGCGAATCAACATACATGACGATTTTGGCCTGAGATTCGTTTACCCAAGCCTTAAAGATTGTGTTGTGGAACCATGCCAAAATCGTTGTTTATGTTGATTCATGCACTCATGCCATAAAGTTCGTGTTGTGCATCACACCTTGTTTAGTTCGTGCTGGTTTGTGCACCAAACCAATAGTTGGTGCTATTCGCACCAAATTTTTCCTATATTAAAAGGTGTTCTTAACCATGGAACGATGCCACGTGGCCTTCTCCCTTAGGTTGTTTTACTACATGCAATCCATATACAACCAAAAAAATAGTAAATGTGTTTCATAGGATTTGATCCCATGACTTCAAGTTTATATACTAAATGATATTTCGTGATATCATTTTAAAGTAAACAATATTAATAATAATGAAAACTATAAGTTCCCGGGGCATAGACCGGGCCTATAAACTAGTTAATCATTCAAAAGATGTTATTCCTTAAAAACAATTAGAATTTCAAGTCAATTGGGTCGAATCGTGTTCAATCCTAACCTAACCCAAAAAAAGTTGAGTTTAACAAGTTCAAATCATTTTGGGTTTCGGGTCGAAGATTCTTGTTTAAAACCCAAGAAAATCAAATTTGAACAGGTCTAATATTATATGTATTTTTGCATCCTAAATATTATTACATCAATGTGAAAACAATATTTATTTTGGGTCTTACTTCTATTTAACATAATTAGATTTAATGAATCAATCCTAACCTCAACTTCATGGTTTTTTTAATACCCCAATTTTTTGACGGGGTCCCTTAACCTTACGTGAATGAAGAGCATATACTCAATATATATATATATATATATAGAAGTGAGTTCATATGAGAATGCATACTTACATGAGAAATGAGAATAGATTTTACGCGCTATAACTCTAATGAACAAGTGATGTAACTCTAATGAAAAAGTGATGTAACTCCAAAAAAAGAATATTAGAAGAAAAAAAAATTCAAAAAAAAAAATTTTTTTTGGGCTCAAATTTTTTTCGGAGGTATAACTCTAATGAACAAGTGTTGTAACTCTAATCCAATCGTGTGGTTGAGATTCATTCTCATTTCTCATGTAAGGAGCATTCTCATGTGATCTTGCCCCTATATATATATATATATATATATATATATATATATATATATATATATATATATATATATATATATATATATATATATATATATATATATATATATATATATATATATATATATATATATATATATATATATATATATATATATATATATATATATATATATAACACCTAAAAGTTGTCATTCCAAACAAAAACAAAGAGTTTCGAGTGATTTCCTAACATGGTGTTCAAAAATAAAGAAAGTCTCGTTTTGGTGCTCAACAAAAAATAATTCCATAATCTGGTGTTTGCATAGGTTTGGATTTTGATTCATAAAATTGATTTTTCTAAAATGGTGTCTAAATAAAAACAATTCCCATTTGTAGTGTTCACAAAAAAATAATTCCACAATTTGGTGTTCGCACATTGATGAGTCCCTGCATATAATATCAATTTCTTCTAAAATAATTACAGTTTGATAAAACAAGCTGTTGGCTTAAAATAAGAACTATATTCTTTTTACTAATTATTCTAAATTCCTTTATCCTAAAATCTATTTTTTTTTTAACTTTTTCAACCACTAGCTATAAGTTCAAGCACTACTTTCATCATTAGTAAGGTTTTTACTTGATCCAAACTCTAAAAGTTTCTTTAAAAACTGTTGTGAAACACTCACGGTCCAAAAAAAAACTTTTGACGACAAGAAATCATGGGTTTCTTAGCAATAACGGATGAAGTGTTTTTGAAAAGCTAGCTAAGTAAACTAGCTTTCAAGATAGAGGAACCTTTTAATTAAAATAGATTTTGAACATAAAATATAGTAGTTCATTTTAGTTATTTTTCTGAACCAACAACTAGTTTTGCTAAACCGTAATTATTTTAAAGAAATTGTTATTATATAGAGTTACTCATTAATAATAGTTTAATACGTGAACACTAGGTTGCGAAATGATTTTATTTTGGACACTAAAATGGGAAATTCTTTCTATTTGGACACCATCTTAGTAAATCAATAATACGAACCAAAATCCAAACCTATGTGAGTACTAGATTGTGGAATTGTTTTTTGTTGAACACCAAAATGAGATTTTCTTTATTTTTAAACATCATTTCAGGAAAACGTTCTAGAGTTCCACTGGCGATACGATATCCATAATTCCATACATCCGTTTTTCCCTCATATATATAATTTCTCTTTCCTCAATATAAATTCTCCCCAATTTGTGCAGTCTCCACCTCAAAAAAGCTTCACCTCCCACTTACATTGGATGACAATTTGTCATAGGAAGGTTAGTTTCACATTCCCATCTTAATTGTATAATTTTTTAAAAAAAAAATCTGATGTTTTAAGTGTTAGAATCTTCATTGTTACATACTTCATTCTCTAATACATCTTCAATTTTATTTCGGAAAATTCTCAAACCAAATTTCAGACTCAGTATGAAAACACCCAAAAACCAATTTTGATTTTTTTCCATTTTCGAGTCTTTTTCTCAAATAATGCTAAAACAAAAACATAATCCTACTTTGTATCGGAATCAAACATATTTACCAACCCGCCCAAAATTCACCGTAAGATTTTCTCATGTTAAAACCTCTTTATTGTTATTATTTTTTTCACCTTATCCTTATTGTATATATCTTTTTCCTTCGAGTCTCAATATTTTCTCTCCTTCTCAATTTTCTCAACCCTCCTTTTTAGAGAGAGAAAGTAACTCCAAACGACTATTATTGACGGTTCTAAGTCCTCAACCTGCAAACCACACTATAAATCCCTTCTCTTATCTCCTCTCTTTTGCTCGGCATTTTCACGCAATTCATCTCAATTTTCAAATAGGGCACAAATTTGGCACCTTTTTTTTTAATTAATTTTGGTTGCTTATTTGCAAATTTTCGGGGTTAAGGCCGTCCCAAAATAATGGCTGAAGGGTACTATTGCTCAAAGAAAACTGATGCTATTTATGATAATGTTTGTGGCAAGGTAATTTATATATATATATATATATATATATATATATATATATATATATATATATATATATATATATATATATATATATTTATTTATTTATTTATTTATTTATTTATTAAATTTGTTTATCATATGTTGTTTCGCCATTGTTCAAATTGTGGCTAATTTTTTGCTTCCTTTTTGATATTTATTTTTTTGATTAGCATATGGGTTATTTTGTTTGCTTTTGTGGGTGAAATTTTGAGTTCGAGATATTAGTAATTTAGTATCCTAATCGTTTATTTTTCATTTGTTTGTTTTGCATGCGTTTGAAATGTTTGGTTTTGGAGAGAAAATTTGCTCTTGTCAACTTTAATTTGTTTTTTTGGGTTTTCCCGGATTGTAAAATTTATTTCATTTCCCATAGTTATCATAGTGTTGGTGTATGTATATTCCATCTTTTGATGTCATATATACGTGACAATAAACTTCCTTTTTAAATTTACAAAATTGTAGAATTTTCCCCATTTTTTTGGGTTTTTGGAGTTTTTTTTATTTGCTTGTGGTAATATTCCTGTTGGTGTTGCATTCTCCGCCTTCCGCAAGAGTAAAAATATAATCTTTATTGTTGATTTTGTATGATTCATACAATTCGGTTATCTGAAAGAGAGAGGAGATTTACTTATTCTTTATTATTATTTCTGTTGAACTTTGTTGTGATTCTATGATCATATATGTGAGAATAGTAGGTGTTGGTTGTTAGACTAACATTGTTGGGAAACCAAAAGACCAATAAAACTCCTTTTGTTTAATGATTTTCATTTGTAAATGTGGAGCAGGGAATTCGTGGAGGGTTGATCATGTCAAGAATAAGGTGTCTTGTTCGAGGAATTGATTTGAAGAGCCTTCTCCTTTGTTTTGTGTTAATTCCACTTTGCATATTCGGTGTTTATCTACATGGTCAAAAGATTACTTATTTCCTTCGGCCGCTATGGGATCGCCCTCCGAAGCCTTTCACGGAGATCACACATTATTATAACGAGAACGTAACGATGGAAACTCTTTGCAAACTTCATGGTTGGGGAATCCGGGAGTATCCTCGTAGAGTATTTGATGCGGTTTTGTTCAGCAATGAGGTAGATATGCTGCAAATCCGGTGGAACGAATTATACCCTTATGTTACTCAATTTGTTCTACTGGAATCAAACTCCACCTTCACAGGAATCCCAAAGCCATTGTACTTTGCTATTAATCGGGATAAGTTCAAGTTTATTGAGCCTAGATTAACTTATGGGACAATTGGAGGAAGATTCAAGAAGGGGGAGAATCCTTTTATTGAAGAAGCATATCAAAGAGTTGCTCTTGATCAGCTTCTCCGAATTGCTGGTATTGAGGAGGATGATTTACTGATAATGTCTGATGTTGATGAAATTCCTAGCAGACACACGGTGGATTTGCTTAGGTGGTGCAATGACATTCCTCAGGTTCTTCATCTACGGCTAAGGAACTATCTCTACTCGTTTGAGTACCATGTAGATGACAATAGTTGGAGGGCTTCGATCCACAGGTACAAACCAGGATTTACTAGGTACGCACATTTTCGTCAAACGGATCTTCTGTTGTCGGATGCTGGGTGGCATTGTAGCTTTTGCTTTCGCCATATATCAGATTTTATTTTTAAGATGAAGGCATACAGTCATACTGACCGTGTCAGATTTTCTCATTATCTGAATCCAAAGAGGATTCAGGATATTATCTGTGAAGGTACTAACCTATTCGACATGCTTCCTGAAGAATACACATTTCGCGAGATGATTGGGAAACTTGGTGCAGTTCCTCGATCTTATTCTGCTGTTCATCTTCCTGCTTATTTACTACAGAATGCGGAGAAATATAAGTATCTTTTGCCGGGGAATTGCATGAGAGGAAGTGGCTAAGTTTTTATGGAAAAACATGAAGTGGTTTGTTCTTAATTTTGTGTACAGATGAAAGGTGTAGTTATGTGTTTCATGCTGAAGTTGCAGATATGTTCAGCATGCTGATACAAGAGTACTTCTATGATGCACATCAAAAATTTGCCTCCTTGAATCTTGTATATTCTAGTTTTAATACTTTGTATTGCGCAGGGTCTTATTTCTATATTGACGCTTGTGTATTTGGTGAGAAACACAACTTAGGTTGAGGAGGAATGCCATTTTTTTTAGGCTGGTGTGATGATGGAAACCACATTCCCTGTATAATTTCATTACCCTGGGAGATTTTGGTTTATGATATAACCTAAATTATCCATACATTGCTTTTGTATTTGACTACTTTCAGATTGAATATCACAGTTCACTTGAGTTTGACGATGTAGTAAGATTCTTTAGTCAAATCTTTTTGGAGTTTTTTTTTGTCAATTTTATAGGTATACATATTATTGTATTTGATGATGCTATTCATTTGGTTGTCCTGATAGGCTAAAGTCTATTGGCTGGACACAACATGATTTTTTTATATATACAAACACGTGTATATGAGGGTGAGAGATAGCTTAGTGGTTAGAGCATAGCTCCGTGTTCCAAGAGGTATTAGGGTCGAATTCTAGTATGAGAATCAAGTTTATAATGAGAATGAAAATCAATTTCGCTCCTTAAATTTAAAGCAAAAACGCATGAAAGTAAATTAAGTTAATTTAATATTAGAAATAAGGGTTTATTAGATTGTTAATTCTTATTTTAGAGTGTGGTTCTTATCAAATACAACGAAAAAAATTAAAGGTCATTCTTTTGTCAAGTGTGGAGGAGAGAACATTCATATGATATCATATATTTAAAGAATGTATGATATCAGATATTGAAAAGGAAAAATTGACAGGAAAGGTCTGAACTTTGGCCGATAATTTTTAAAAGGTACCAACTTTGGATGAACCTGTGGAGGTCCCAACTATAGGGGTACCTAACTTTTATTGGGCCTGTGTGACTTGTAACTGACAACATAGGTCATAACCTATTATACAGGGTCCCACATAATGTTTAATGAGAAAGTAAGTTTTACAGGTTGGCCATTAACAGACCCTAGTAATTGTTTACCCCCCTAAAATTAACTCCTCCCTCCCTGAACTGTTCATCTTCCTCCTCCGTCGCCATTACTGTGCAATTTTGAAGTTGAATGAAGAAGGAGAGCAGACAAGTTTTGCGATTTTGAAGAAACCCTAGTAAGTGAATTATTTTGAACTTATTTGCTTGTTTGTAAAGCTTGAATTTTTGGCAATGGTGTTTAGTTTGAACAACGATTTTTTCGAAACAAGAAACAATGTGTTTGGTAAAGGTTGAATTTTTCTGTTTAGTTAGTAAAGGTTGAATTTTTGGCTTTGTAATTTTTTTTTTATATTTTATGCTCCATGAATTGAACTGTGAAAGCAAAATGTTGATTATTCTCTTGTTGTTTCATTCATGACTGTAGTTTGCAAGTGATGGATATTGTGACCTTAAGATTTTGGCATGGGGGAATTTTCAAAAAAACTGATAAGGGTATCGAATACATTGGTGGAGGTGGGAGGACCTTTTCTGTTGATCCTGATGAACTGTGTTGGTTTTATTTGGAAGAGTTGGCCAAAAAATGTGGTACTTATAGGTTAATTGATAAAGTTTTTTACCTTATTCTTGGGAAGACACTAGATGACGGTTTGAGAATAGTTTACAGAGATAAGGAGGTGTTAGAGATGGGAGAAATAGCATTGAAAAACAGGTGTCTTGACCTGTTTGTATTACATGGGGTTGATGAACCTCAAATGGCGGAGGAAGTGAACCTTTTAGACTGGGCCACTAACCAACCTGAACCCAGTGAGGGGCATGACCAAACTCAACCTAGTCAAGGGCCTGAAGCCAGTATGTCAAAACCTGGGGCTGAACCAAATGGACCTGAGCCAAATGGACCTGAACCAAATGGGCCTGAGCAAACTGGGCCTTTTTCAAGTCAGACTTTTAAGCCATCTGTACCTGTTCAGCAAATAAAATCAGAACTGCCCACAAGTAAACCCTCCCTTCCAAAACAAAGGCTAGAAAAACTCAAATGCTTTGGTAAGAAAAAGGGCCCACAAGTACTGCCCCCACCTAGGTCTAGTCTTAGGCTACAAGAAGTTCAGATACTCTCTGAGAACCCTTTTGCAAATAAGCCTCCCTTACAAAGACCTTCAGCTACAACTGTAGATTGTCCTCCCAAACCCTCACTGTCATCACAGACTCCCTCACAAGACCTTCAGCTACATTTGTAGACTGTCCTCCCCAACCCTCACTGTCATCACAGGCTCCCTCACAAAGACCTTCAGCTCCACCTCCCTTCTTTAATGAGTCCAACAAAGAACCTTAATTTCGTCGATGACCAAGAAACTCTTCCACATGATTACTATGAATGGTATGACAACAGGCCTGAAAGTCCTCTTACATGGAGGGAGTTAGTTGGTGAAGAAGACAATAATGACTCCTCTAGGTATGAACCTAGCACTGAAGGCTCAAATGAAAGTGATTCATCTGAGTATGTAGATGAATCTGAAATAGGTGAAGATGAGTTGCATGATCTGTTGAATGAGGAGTATAAGGAGGTGGCTGAGGATGAAATTGAGAGAGTTGTTGATGGTCATTATCCTGAAACTAGTGATGATGAACTGAGGATTGCAAGAAGTAGAGTTAGAGGGACCAACACCAAACCGTTTGAAATTGCACAACAAATAGCAAAGGGAAGCCGCGAAGGAAGGATAGGGAGGGGGAAATGAAAAACAACCACATAGTGAGAGTGGGTTTGTGAGTGAATATGAGGACAGTGAAGATGATATTCACACTCCTGAGAATAGTGATGTTGAAGGAGAGGACAGAGGGCCTAGGAGGAGAGGCAGGGGGTTATTGATACATGGACACATTGATTACAACAACTTTTCCTGGACAGTGGGGCAGAGATTTCCAAATAGGGAATGCTTTAGAGAAGGTAGCTATGTTTCTTTGTGCAACAAGGTAGGAATTTGAGTTTTTCAAGTAGTAATAAAAAGAGGCAGCTGAGGATGGAAGTTAGATGCAAGAAAGGATGTCCCTTTAGGTTGTATGGATCTTGGGATACTAGGAGGGCATGTTTTGTTGTCAAATCGCTGACAAAGGCACACGGTTGCACAAGGAACATGGAGAGCAATAGGCAAATGAAGTCATCTTGGCTGGCAAAGCAACTACTTGAAATCTTTAAGGTTAGGCCTCACTGGCCAGCTAAGGAGATTATGGATACTGTGAGGAAGGGTTACAAGGTTTTAATTAAGAGAGCCCTAGCTTATAAAGTCAAATACAGGGATCATAGGCTCCTCCATGATCCATGGTTGATCATTATGGCAAGCTGGGCAGATATATAGCTGCCATCAAAGCAAGCTGCCCTGACACTGTGATTGAACTGGTTCATGCTCCTGCAAGAAAGAATGAGAAGGTCCCGGTATTTCAAAGGCTCTTCATATGCTTTGATGGTGTTAGGAGAGGGTGGATTGAAGGTTGCAGAAAATTTCAAAGCATAGATGCTTGTTTCCTCAAAACATTTATGGGTGGACAATTGTTGGCAGCTACTGGTAGGGATGCAAATGACCAGATGTACCCACTTGCCTGGGCAATTGTGGAGGGGGAAAACAATTCTTCTTGGGAGTGGTTTATGACTCAGCTTCAACATTCCCTCAATTTAGGTGAGGGAGAGGATTTCACTGTTGTATCTGATGAACACTTGGTAAGTGTGTTAATTTTTCTTTTCATGAAAGGTTCACTAATAATGTGATGGTGTATCTCATGATATGTTTAATCTATTTACAGGCTATTATAAGTTATGTGCCAAAAATACTGCCAAAATATGAGCACAGAAACTGTGCAAGACACATTTTTGCACATTGGCATAAGGACTTTAAAGGTGATGAGATGAAATTGATGTTCAGGAAAGCTGCTAAAGCCTATAGTGTGGCTGATTTCAATGAAGCAATGGAAGAGATGTCAGAGGTTAATAGTGATGCTGCTGATGCATTTAGGAAACACAATCCAGATGTGTTTTGTAGGGCATTTCTGAAGACAACTAGCAAGACAGATGTGATCACTAGCAATTTATCAGAGACATTCAATGGGTATATCATCAATGCAAGAACCAAACATCTCATTTACATGCTGGAGGATATCAGGACTTCCCTGATTCAAAGGTTGGTGGTTAAAAGACAGGAAATGGAGGCCAGCTCTGCAAAGTTGTGTCCCAGGATTCAAGCTAGGTTGGAGAAGGAAAAAAACCTAGCTGCCAACTGCACTCCAATTCCATCAACAAATACAATATTTCAGGTCAACTATCATATGGATAGTGTAACAGTTGACCTTGAAGCTAGATCTTGCACCTGCAGGAAGTGGGACCTCACTGGTATCCCCTGTTGTCATGCTGTTGCCAGCATATTCTTCTGTAGAGGAGATGCTGAAGATTTTGTGGACCCAGTGTACACCAGAGAGAATTACATGAGATCTTATGCTGGGTCAATCCCACCTCTGTAAGTGAAAGGCACTGGCCACTAGTCACTTCTCCTCTCATCCCACCACCCATTAAAGTTGGGCCTGGGAGACCAAGAATCAGTAGGAGAAAAGACCCACATGAAAACCCAAAAAAGGCTGGGAGATTAACCAAACATGGGGTTGAAATGACATGTACAATATGCAAAGTTAAGGGCCATAACAAGAGGACTTGTCCAAATAAAGACAAAGCTCCTAGTCATCCACCTCACAAAAAGGCCAAGACATATGATGCTTTAACTCAACATGGTGCTCAGAATGACTCTCACTTGGATGCAACAGCAGAGCCAAGTAGAACTGGAAAAGGAGGAAGGGTCATCAGGGGAGGGAAGGGTTCAAGAGGAGGAAAGAGAACTACAAATGCCGATCCAAGCGACTCGGACCCACAACCAAGCACAAAGGGGAGAGGAGGGAAGGGTTCAAGAGGTGGTAAGGGTTCAAGAGGGGGGAAGAAAGCTACAACCACTGTAAGTTAACCATTTGACTTCCCTCCGTTTTCTCAATATTTCCAAGTTCACCATTTTCACCTATAATTTTGTTGTTCATGTCCCAAAATAACAGGTGCCTAAAGGAGTGGGTGTTTTCATAGCTGATGATGGATCTACTTTTGTGAGGGTAAGAAGCTCACATAATTGACCCTGATGTTACCTAATTGTTGTTATCAATTTTAACTTACACTGACATGTCATGTGCACAGGGAGGAAGAGTACCATGAATCATCAATGAAACTGTGGGTTCAAGTCAACCATCAACCCAAGCATCAACCCAAGCATCAACAAACTAAAACCGTTATATGTCCAATTCGTTTTGGGAACAATATTCGACTTTTTTGGCCACATTATTCGTTTTGGGAACAAAGTTGATCTATTTTGTGCAACTGTTGTTACAATCAGTTTGTTTGCTACAATTGTCCATTGTTGACAGTTATTGATATTTAATTGCATGTTGTGTCAATCAATACACTTGAATTACTTTTGTTTCTCAATATTTGCAAATACATGAAAGAGTAATACACAAAGTATGTCAAAATAGGATTCATTCATCCAAAATGCATAATCATTGATTAGTTGTTACATTCATGAAATTGAAGCCCACAAAATAAGCCATCTAAGGCACTTTAACCAGCCTAAACACCTACATAAACATCCATCATCCATGAAACATCTATCATCCTAATGCCAATTTCACTCCTTACACATCCAAACGTAAGCTAACAACATCCATGAAACAACCATCCCCATTATAGCATATCTCTGTCCCCTATCTGTCTTCTGCATTTCCCCACGCATTAGTATCATCTCAGCCTTCATTTGATGCATAGACACTGTCATGTTATCCTTCTTCAACTTTAGTTTTCCAAGCTTCTCTTCCAATGTTTGAAACCAAATTTGAGTTCAGAAACTGTTGTGTATTGTTCCATTAGCTTTGACTGCAAGTCCTCACATTGGTTGCACCCTTTTGTAAACATTGCCCCACTCTCCCACAAGAAAAATTCACAATCATGCTTCTACAACAAAAAAGGGCAACCATTTCATTTAATGTTGAAATTGCAATTATCAATCAAAAAAACATAGAAAACCCTAATTTGCGCAAAACTCAAATTTGTGCAAAACCCTAATTTGCGCAAAACACATCTCTTTGTAAAATAGAGAAACAAAGTAGAAAACTTACTCGCCACATTGAATAGCAGTAAAACCTTTTCCCATAGCTTCCACTGTTTTTCGATGTCCTAAGTTTTGCCGGAATTCCATGGTTACATCTTACAATTGCTTCACTTTTGGAGTTGATAGATCCAGAGCCGCCAGATTTTTGCGCTTCCATTGTAGCTTAACACAGAGAAAGAAAGAGAAATAAAGAGAAAGAGGGATTTTAATGAAATCAACCTAACGTGCCTTTTTAATGAAGTCACGTGAGGGTTTACCGGATTTAGGAGGTTGGCAACCTGTAAGGTCCAATAAAAGTTAGGACCCCCTATAGTTGGGACCTCCACAGGTTAATCCAAAGTTGGTACCTTTCAAAAATTATCGACCAAAGTTCAGACCTCTACTGTCAATTTTTCCTATTGAAAATCGTTTAAAAAAAACCAAACCAGAAGGCGAAAGGAAATTCGATTGAATTGTCCTATAAACCAATGAGAATCTCCACCCAATCTAAGATCATATTTCTTCCCTCGCTTCGAGCTCGGTTTGCGAAATCTCAAAGCGGAAGATGGAAAATCTCTCTGACTTTGCCGAATATCCTGTTCTCTCTCTTCCTCATTTTCATCAGATTGTCCTTCGATCTCATCTCTCCTGACATCATCGTCATCATCTTCATCGGCATCGTTATCGTTGCTATTATCGTCCTCATCATTGTGATGGGCTCCGTCGTCTTCATCCCAGTCGTCGATTTCGATGCGGAGGAAGTCGCAGTCATCGGACGGTGAAGGATCAGCGGGGTTGAGAGGCCGTGGAGGAGGAGAGAGAATGATTTGGACTTCGCTCCACAAATACTCTATATTTCTTTTTCTGTTCTTTGGGCTTCAAAGGTGGGCTATCTGACCAAATGTTTTGGGTCAGACGGTCTGAGCCAATATTTCACTTGTTATAATTTACCAAGGTAATACTTGTTCTATAAAGTATCACAACTAATGTCATTTGTCTAACAAAAATCTTGTAGTCTACAATTGAAAGTGCGACTAGAATTAAATATTGGCCGAGTATCTCTATTTTATAAGCCAAGTCTTGAGAAGTTTGGTTTCCACGTCAAAAGGCTAAAATATTCTCATTTACATAGTAATAATTTTATATTAATTTTAAAAATGCTACAAGTATTATTTAATCAATGGATTTCGTTACATATGCATGTGATTATTTATTGTTTGTTAACTAGAAATGATGTCAAAATTTTCTTTATAGGAACTTTGTGAATATTTTTTCATACCTATTATTTGAGGTTATTAGATTTAATAATCTAATTTTGCTTTCTATGTACTTTCGCACACATCCATTCTTAAGAAGAATTTCATGCTAATAATTTTTTCCCTACTTCCTAAGAATAAGTTAAATATTAATTAGATTGTTAGTTGACTGCAAAATTCATTTTAGTTCAACAAAATTATACTAGAGTTTGGTTTTTTTTTCTAAATGGTTGAACTTAGTCTCGTGTAATATTAGTGGGGGTTTGTTTTAAATCGCATTCACGAGAAGAAGAGCTCGAGAAGGTAAGAAACAGAGGCAATATGATCCATGTCAAGCATGGCTCGTTTTCTTTTAGTCCAAGTTCTGTTAGGACCCAGTGACCCACTACATAGGTTCCTAGTTCTGTTACGATTTTATGTACTTCATTTTTAGTATTTTATTTGCTTTAGAAATCTTTTGCTTGTAAATTTTTACTATTCTACTCATAATACTTCCTCTGTTCCAAATTAAATGCAACGGTTTCCATAAACGACAATTTCAAATTAAATGCAACATTTTACTTCTTTCTATTCTTGGTAAAGTTTTTGAGTGGGAAATTATGAATATACCCTTACTAAAACTAATTAAGCCTTATTTAACTACACTAATAGTTGTGGTCCCACTTTTTCTCTGCATATTAAGTTAGTCACATGCCCTTACTTTTTCTTAATCTCACCATAAGAAATTTTGCCTAGGAGAATGACTGTGCCATCCAAATTGTTGCATTTAATTTGGAACGGAGGAAGTATGTTTTTTCTTACTTCAAACACATTAGGAGTCCAGTTAGATTAGGAGTGTTAACAATAATATCCTAGAGCTGTCAAAAAATGACTTGATCTGACAACCCGACCCGAACCTACCTGAAATTTTAGTAAAACAGATCACCTGAAACCTGACATGTACCCGACCCGATAATAACTGATACCTGATCTTGACCCAATAATCTACGATCTGTACCTGAACCGACACCCGCCCCAAAAAGACCGATAACTGAAGTGATCCGACCTGACAATGATACGAACCCGATTCGACACCTGGCCTGATTAGGACCTGAAACTGATTATAACTCGATCCAACCTGTTATTGTCCCGACCTGTTGCGACTCGTTACCTGATTTACAAGACTTGTTGCGAATTGGTACATGGTTTTACCCGGCTTGTTGCTACATGTTACCCGACTTTAACCGACTTGTTGATTTTTGATAACTCGACTTGTCATTGATTTCACTACATAGTAACATAAATTATAAACTAACACTAATACAAAAAGGCATATAACTAGATGAAATATATTCAAGCATTGATTTTCAATGAACTCTTAAATAATGATACAAATTTGAAGCAGTGCCACAGAAGTTTCATGACCCGTTACATGTTCGAAGTGACCCGAAACCGAGTATGGCACAACCCAATTTTAACACAACCCGATAACTACCGACCTGAACTTGACTCGAACCTGTCCCAAGCCGTTATTCTCCTGACCTGATAAGTATCCGACCCACGCATGACTTGAACCTGAAAGCAACCCCAACAAACCTGCAATAAACCCGACCCGACACCACATGACCACGAAAGATGACCTGTCCCGAAATTGACCGTGTCGAACCCGACCGGACCTGAAAGAAGAAATAAACCGAGGCAGACCTGGCCGAATTACGACCGTTCCCGACCTGCACCCGACCTGTTTGATTTATTGACCTGGCACGACCTGACCGAACATGACCTGAAACCTGAGATGACCCGACCTGAACCCGACTCGAGTAAAGGAATTGACAGTTCTATAATAGCCTAATAGGTGTGTGGCATGCTTGCCTCGCCTCCCAACAAATTGTTGCCTTTTAGATAGTTATTTCTTTGTAATATTTTGTTTAGTTTCCTATTCCTAGTATAATTAGTTGCATTTTGCCTATTTAAAGGCCACGAATATATTAACGAAATCAAAGATTGTTGATTCAAGATATTGCTAAGTAAAGTGCATGGATTGTTATTCCAAACCTCATTGAACCGAGCTTTTATAATCTCTTGAAGCCGAGCCTTGCGAGAAACCCTTTTAATCAGTATATTAAAAGAATCTATCCTAGTTACTCAATTAATTTCGATTATAAACACAAAAACCAAAACAAATATGTGTCTTTAGTATTAAGATACGCATTAAGTGGTAGCAAGAGCTAGTGAAAATTTTCTTTAATTTTCGATCCTTATGAGTGTTTTCAAGAAATTTTGTTTCCCTTTCTTATTTTTATTTACGTTTTGATCACAAGATGCCGGGTGACAACTCTATTGAGACACATTTTATGGAGCAAAAAGCTTTCTTGAAGGAGCAAATGTGACGTTGGTGGGTGACGTGAATACCTTGAAGACCAATTCTACCCGAGGTTCCATTAGCAATGCTGGGGGCAAGGAGGATGAGATCAAACTCAATGATCTCCCGGAGTTTGATGGGACATTGGATCCCCACATTTATCTTGATTGGGAGAGGAAGATTGAAAGGTTGTTCGATCACAAGGCCCTCGATGATACTAAACGGTTTGCTTTGGCTATACTTAAATTGTCCAAGTACGCCTCTCCTTGGTATGTGATCCATGTGAGAATGACTCGATTCCCACAAGTCTTAAGAATCCTTTACTTAGTCTCCTAGTTGTGTTAGGAATGCTTTGTAAAGTTAGTAGTTTTATGTGTTTTAGAAGTCGATCTTTTGCTTGTAAGTTTTTACTATTTTACTTATAATAGGTTTTTCTTACTTTAAGCACCTTAAAAATTCTAGTTACAATAGAATAAGAGGCGTGCTAGGACTATTACTCAGCCCAAGTAAGGAGTGTTATGCGTGTTAGTTAGTGCCTTGGCGCCTATGGCATGGGCTAGTTAGCCATCTTTTTTTGTTGCTATCTTTTAGTTTCCTAATGTTAGTATACTAAGGTTGTTAATCGCCTATTTAAAGGTATATCTTTCATTAATAAAAGTTGAGGACGTCTTGGAGATTTAAGCAATTATAGTAGCTGCAATTTAATTGTAGCCACTCAAAAACCTTCCAAAAATATTAAACCAAAAATACTCTCTCAATTATTTTTGTGGGGCAAAGATGACTTCAATTAATGTTACATTGAAACTCATAAGGTAGCGTTTGGGAACCCGAATTTCATTTTAATTGTAGTATTTTAATTCTAAAATTTGAAATCATGTATTTGAATTCCAATTCCAATTTCTCAAACTTGTTTGGGAAACATGGGAATTGAATTCCAATATTTCAAAACTATGTATTTGTTTGGAAAACATTGGAACTGAATTCCCGAATTCTAATTCCATGCTATTGTTTGGATAACCTTGTAATTGCATTCAACAAAAATATTAAATCCTTAGCAAATAAAAGGCGTTTAACATTCCAACAATCCAAAATTGTTAACAAAAGTTATCTCAACATTGAGAGCAACATTTAAGAGTAGTATTTGACAAAACCTACAATGACATACGAAAGTGAGTCAAACTACTCAGCAAGGCACAAGAGTACCCAATCAAGTTTCTCATCCTCCAGTAGCTCTTTCAACATTAGAAACTCGTCGGGATTACCATTCATAAACCTTTTTACTGCCCTCATAATCTGATTCCTAGAAATGCCATATACCTCAGACACAACACACAACAGTATGTATCTCTTGACAAGTGGGTTTCGGAGTGTCGTTCATTTTGCTTTGCACATATTCTCTGAAGGACTCGGCAAAACTATTGACCGCATAAACTACACTATCTTTTTTGCGCTTGCGAGAGCCCGAAACAGTTGGATCCTTGGATGAGCTCTTTCCTTCACTTATAATTTCCTCCTCCATGGCGTCCGCTGCCTCATCATGTTGTTCTGAACCATCCCCAACAGCTCTATCTGCACCAAATAAAGTGCATATATCTTCCCAATTCTCTATGCACTTGTTGTGATAAGAGGCTGCATTTTTGTTCTCCTGAAAAAGATAGTAGAACAAGATATATTATAGCATAAACATCACATGTAATGACTGCAAATGTATGCTTTTATACTTACTAAATATCCCATTTGAATTTGGATGAAGACACACTGACCACTAGTGAATTTATTCATCACAAATGGCAAGTGTCTTTAGCACTGTCATGTCAACAAATGGGATACACAATAAGACACACAGACCACTGGTGGAGATAGTATTGACCCACTTCAAATCTTAGACCCTGACATGTGCAAACTTGTATCAACTCATAGGTCAGAGAGCAAGTTCCCCGCTTACCTGTCTTCCATCCAACTTTCAATTTTATAAAATGGAATGATGATGGTGAAACAAAGATATGAGGATAACTAAGAAGCAGTCTCGCTTAGATATAAAAGCAAGGGAGTTTCAATGATAGCTAACAAGAAAGCAATCAAAAGAAATTAACACATCAGGATTCAGGAGGCAACTGCACTTTCTCATATAAGGTTGCACTGACTAAGCTAAGCATGACTTGAACACAATAATGATATGCTCATACAGAATTGACAGCAGTAGTTTTCAGTTACTAATTCCAGTAAATTTTACATTGAAAAACCATCTGATCACCTATATTATACAGCCAGACCTTAAGTAAAATTATGTCTGATCCAAACGGGATAAACCTAAGCATACAGCAAAAGCCACAAGAAACAAATGAAATCTTAATGGCTTTTAGCAGAGACAGAGAAAGAAAAAATCAGTGAGCCTAAGAAATATGTCATTGCTACAAGCGGTAAAGCAAGAACATTTATAAATTACAGAAGAAAAAGATTTTGAATATGGCTGCAGAATATAGAAAGTCTGTTGAAATAAATACCTTAATATATTCCTCCCATTGCTTTACATCTTCAATTGTAATGACGATCATTTTTCTTTCATCATCCCACTTAAACTTTGTATAAGTCTTAATGTCGGTGATGCAACCATAGTGTTTCTTCCAAAGTCTGGTTCGATTTCTCACATGCTCCATGTTGATTGGGATGCCCAACTCTTTCTTTAGTTCATCGACAACAGCTTGGTAGGCTTGAGGCTTAAAATCTCCATCTCCTTTTTCCTTGTTGTGGAGTTGCTCCAACAAAACTCGGGTGAGAATATCATCCATCTGTTTATTCCAAGACACATAGCTTCTTTTAAGAGCTTGCACAGGTTCCTTCCGTTTGTTGCCCATTACCTGCCAATAATTTCAAATACAAGCAAATTTATAATCTACGAACTAATTAACGTCAAACAAATTATGGCTAAGGTCAATAATTCTTAAATGTTGTTGAGTTGCGAGGAAACTAGAGACAGTATCAGTTGGCTTATCGAGAGTGCAGTTGATAATCTGAAGATTCTGAGATGAAATGGCAGGTTCTGACAAGACTGAATGTGTACTCAACCAATCACTCCTACTAGGATTTCATAAACAAGACTAACAAAATCTTAACATCTCAAGGCAAACTGGTGCCGAATTACAGTGTGCTTATGACATTTATGTAAAATAGTATTCTTTAAGCTGAACAAAGCAAAGTAAAGACAAAAAATGAGCCAAGAAAGGCCGACCCTTTAGTCTATAGGTCCAATAATATGCTATTACAATATTAAAACTTTACCAGAATAACTAAGGTAGAGGATGTGAGGTAGCTCCCCTTCGAGCTTGGTACTCCCGAAACATTTTTCTTGCCAATTCATCTCTAAAATCGTTCCATTGAGGTGAGGCTTGTGCCGTTGATACGAAATCCTCCCCTTCATCCTCTAGGGTATCTACAGCTTCAACATTTGATAAATCCTCATCTACCTCATATAACAAATTCTCCTCATCCAAATTCTCTTCTCTAACAAAGTTATGGAGAACAAAACATGCATTTATGATTCTTACTTGTGGTTGCTTATCCAAATTCTACCTCTTTTTCAATAACCCAAATGCCCTTTCAATAGTATTACGTGCAAACGAATGACGCAAGTTGAACAATTCTTTATAGTTTGTAGGAGTAGTTCCTCTCCACAAGTTCAAATGGTAACGAGTGCCTTTATATGGAGCCAAGAACCCTTGTGCATTAGAGTATCCCAAATTGACAAGAAGATACTTATCTGTGACATTAAAAAAATTATAAGGAACTAAATTGACTATTATTATTAAAAGGAGAGATATGAAAAATCTTGAGGTTTTTCTTACTCTTGGGAACTTTGAGACCATTAGGTCATCGGAGGGCATCCCCTTGAATGCGAGGATCGGAAGCCGATCCTTCCCAACCCGGCAAAACATAATTGAACCGAAGACTAGGATCACATGTAGCTAGTACATTGGTAGTAATATTTCCTTTCCTATCTCTATATCTAGGCCGATCTTCAACTCGAACTGTCATCTTAATAAGTGTCCCATCAAGTGCCCCAAATGCCCCCTCGAACCACTTCCACTTATTGTCTCCATCATATGTCACACTAGAATCTACTTGCTTAATATATAACTTGCCTATCTTCATCACAGCTTTGAGCACGGTATGGAACTGACGGCTTACCGTTTCTCCCGAACGAGTGAACACGACACCAATCGTTCTGTTCTTAAGATCATGTGCAAGAGTATGTAGAAATAAAGCAACAACTTCTAAGACTGTCACATTCCTTGTAGTAACTAGACCTCCTTTAGCCACTAAAACATGACATAACTTATCAAAACAACTCCGATCCATACTCAACTGCTCCTTACAAATTCTATCATTCATAAGGGAATCCAACCAATACGCTCTTTTCATTGCACGTTCATGTTCATTCCAAGGCATGTCCTTATGCTTAAACCTATTATGCCATGCACCCACTGCTACCATAATAAAGCCACTAACTATTGCAATAAGTTCCAATTCATCATCATTTTCATCTCTAGTTCGCTTTCTAATAGTAGAAACTTGTTGATCATGAGACATATTGTATCTTGCTATATACTGAGACATAAAAATAGCCAAAGATTAATAAATAACAAACCCATCACCATCTCATAGCCAAACTTCAAGAAAACTGCTCCAACAACATCAAAATTAAATATCCAACAAAGCATGAATATAACTACTTGATCATAAAACAAACCTGACGACTAAGGTCAAATTGGGACAAAACCACTTCACCAGAATAAGGTTGAACATTTACACCCTATTTTTCTATAGGAAGAGTAATTGCATCCATGATTTGCCATGTCTGCCCAAGGTGGAGGGCCTTATAATACATTTCATATAAAACTTAGAAATAAGATCAGGTCTCAACTTTAAGGTTTACAAATGCTCAAGCAGTCGAGCTTATTGGCAGAGCACAAACCCCAAAATATTATAAACTTTGGACTAGGCATTATGTAGGAGTGCTTCCCATGTTTTAGCTAATTTTTCTAAGTTGAGATCACATTGTCAGTTTGGTGGGTGACAACTGAAGGTAACATATCACATAAGGAAGAAAATTAAATTGAAACAGGAAAGAAAATTGCAGCACCAAAGTACTAAAAAAAGAAAAGAAGTCAAAATGATGGGAGCAAGATTCAGTCAAATTGTTTGATAATTTTACATCATAACATGTTATTAGTGACGGAGTCAATGAAAGTTGCCAAATGATCGTTGTAGAGTCTGTTGTGTGAAGACTACAAACCCTGACTAACTCTAATTCGAGAGTACAAATGTATAAACACTGGTGATTTTACGGCTATGAAGCTTGAAACTAAAACTGGAGTTTCTAGGAGTTGTTTTTTAGGTCAAAAGTTCTGTTCCTATGTAAAGTTTGTGCATAAAACCAGATTACAGGGTCAATGAAAATGATTTGTATGTCCAAATTTCAGTATGATAGAATACACACTTGTATATTTCGTGTACAGATATAAATTTTTTGCAATCTCAATCCATGTATTATGATCTGTGAAGTTATAACTACTTGCTGAAACTTTTTTGATCATTGAAGAACATGCAGTAACATGAATCTACTAAATCATGCATGTACGCAAATTCCGAACCCAAACCCTAATTCCGCGAACCCAAACCCTAATTCTGCAAAATCCGACATAAATAAGTAAAATCCAATACGATTATAGTAAAAGAAACATCAAATTCACAAATTTAATCATGAAAAAAGCAAAAAAAATCATAAACTCGGCGATATTAGAAAACAAAACCTAATTACAGAAGTAGATAAAGATGAAAAAAAATTGTACCTTCAATCGAATATTCTGAGATGCAAAATCGTTCCTTCAATCTTTGATATCAACCGCAAATTCGTTCTTTTAATTTTTGAGATCAATCGAATATGGCAGAAATTGAAATTTCATTTTGGAGAAATCGAACGCTGAAGAAATCGAACACTGAGGGAGGAGAGAGAGAGAATCGTGTTTTTTTTAGGGGAGGGGTGAGATTTGGACTGGGCCAGAAATTGAAATCACATGGGGAGGAGGTGTGATTTGAAAATAGCTTTTTTAACATGGCTTGGAATTGAGTTGTAATTGGCCCAATTCTAAATCCAATTCCATTGAGTACCCAAACACCTGATTTGGGCCAAATTCAGAATTTCAAATGAAATTCAAGTTCCCAAACACGCCCTAAATGAAATTTGAAATTTTCATATGAATTCAAATGAAAAAGAAACTCTCATTGTTTTAGAACCCATTAAATATAAGCCAATAGAAAGCTTACAACACTTTATGTATAAAAATTCTATATACAAAAAGTGTAAGTTTGGTATAAAACCAATAATAGTTTTCTCGCGCTTCTCTTTCTAGGTTTTTTCTCTGCGTACAATGTACATCAGTTGCCATGGCAAGAAAATATAAAGCACATATGAAGGCATCTCAGGAATAATCACCATTGGAAAATAGGAAAGGACCAAGATTTGATTTTGAGAAAAGGAATATGAAGATAATTGATGCAGTATTAGGTGTTTCAGTGCTAGAAATTAAGAAGGATGCTCAAATTGATGTTCAGGAGGAGATCCTTTCTCCACGATCTTCATTGAGATTTCTTCTACCACAATCAGATTTAAGGGAGAATTTCTCTGATTGGCTGGAAACTATCAAGCGATTAGACCAAGAGACTTAATAGGGTTGAAGGTACAATTGATTCATTACCAATCTTATTTTCGCCTGATAATCAAGATAATGAAACCAATGTGAATCCTATAAGTCATGATGCTCCACTGGTTAAAATTGATAGAGATGATGTTTAACCAGAAATTGACTATTGGAATTCAACACTGTTTTGTTATGTGGTGGGGTGAACCCTCCAATTCATGTAATAAAGGGGTTTATACGTCGTATATGGAGAAATCAGGGGGTAGATAAGGTTGCATTGGTTAAAAAAGGTATACATGTGTTGAGATTTTGTTCTATGGAGAAGAGAGATATGGTTTTGAGTACTCGTGCTATATTCTTTGATAGTAAGCTTCTCATTGTGTAGGCATGCAATGCTGATATTAGTATATGTAGCGATAACCTGAAAACTCTTTCTATTTGGGTTCAATTGAAGCTGGTTTTAAATATTGAGGAGAAAATTTTCTTTAGAAGATTGTGAGTTCAATTGGGAAATTGATTTAACTAGATCAAGCTACTAGTAAGAGGGAGAAGTTACAATATGCTAGAGTAATGTTATTGAAGGTCCAGATTGACCAAAATTTCCCTGAGATGATATCTTTTATGAATAAAAAAGATATTGTGGTACCAATTGATGTGTACTATGACTGGAAGCCTAGATGTGCAGTGTATGCAAGGGTATGGGCCATGGTGCATCAAAATGTGTCAAACCTATTACTAGAAGGGAGTGGAGGCCTAAGAAAAAGCCTGCTAGTGACGTTGCTCAACATGAGAAACTAAATGATAGTGATGTGGCTCAGGCCCAAAAAGGGGAACTAGTGTTTCATGAAGTAAGGAATCAGTTAGGATAATTCTAGCTAGTCCAAAGCCACCAGCAACAGAGAATAATTTTGTTCTGCTGAATGACCAGAATCATATTGTGTTTGTTGGATAGGTTTAATGTTTGCAGGTGAAAATAAGGAAACAGGAGGTAGCCACCCTCTTGATGACTATGAATAAAATCATAGTATGGAATGTCAAGGGGATCAACAACCAACAAAAGCAGTTAGATGTGAAGAATTTCTTGAATATGAACAAAGTTGGCGCTGTTGGTCTCCTTGAAACAAAGGTGAAGGCACATAACATGGGGTGTCTTTACTAGAGATTGTTCAGTGGTTGGTGTTTTAGTTCAAACTCTTCATTCCATAAGGGGGGAAGGGTGGTGGTTGCATGGGATCCTAAAAGTTTTCATATTAGTATTCGTTACTACTCTATTTAAGTGATTTTGTTCTATTTCTCCTATTGGGGGTGGTAAGAGCTTCTGAATCTCTTTTCTTTATGCCTCAAATGCTTCAAACTAAAGAGCAATGGCTTTGCAGGATTTTAAAGAGTTGAATGGTAGGATCACTGGTCCATGGATTATAGTTGGTGATTTTAATTGTGTTTTAAAGCCTGACGAAAGAATAGGATCTATGGTGAGAGCTCATGAATATGATTGCTTACAAGAATGTAATTTAAGTGTGGACTGCAAGATATCACTAGAAATATTGTCTTTTCACCTGGAATAATAAACAACATGGTGAGTAGAGAGTGTTCTATAAATTACAGTATTACAAAATAGGGCTATAGCAACGGCCTAAAGGTGTTGACAAAGATCCATTAAATGTTGCCATAGACCTATAGCAGCAGTTTATATGGCGTTGCCAATAGGTGGCGCTGCTATAACTCTATGGCAACAGTTATGATGCCTTAGGTAACAACTTTATAAAACTGTTGCCATAGTTATCATTAGCAACGCTTTTCTTAGGCAACGGTTTTTTACTTTTGCCAACAGTGTTATTATATCTAAGGCGACATTTATAAAGTTTTAGTAACAATTATTTAGGATTTCAAGCAATATTTTAACTATTTAGGCTAACACTTTTATTGTGTGTAGCAGCACTATCAATAATCTATGACAACTTTTATTGCTCTAATATTCCAACACTTTTGTAGTCTATGGTAACATTTCTTGATACAACTATTGCAACACTTCTACATGAGTTTATAGCAATATTTCTTGCTACACTATTGCCACATTTTTATGTGAGTCTATAGCAACATTTCTTAACACGACTATTGCGACACTTTTATGTGAGTCTATAGCAACGTTTCTTGATACAACTATTGCGGCACTTTGATGTAAACTTATAGCAACAGTTTCATACGCGTTTATTTAGTAGCTCATTAAAATAAAAATATTATACCAAAATATCCAACTACTACAAAAAGAAAACATGTTATGGTACATTTGTTTCAAATTAAGGTTTACTTACTATTACAATAAAATATCCATAACAATTGTTTTAATAACAAAAACCATTGTTGTAGTATAACTACATCAATTAAGAAAACTAATGAATCTCCAAAAAGAACTAATAGTTCAAGCAATCTATAACCTAACTAGTACTAGCTTTTTATGAACGCTATGCGTGCGACGATATTTTGGGAACTCGGTAATAAACACTACTACAGAATTCACGATTTGCGTCTGATTATTTGCGTCGCACGAGAGAGAAACTGACGCAAATGATGTATGTGCGTCGGATCTTAAAGGACATCCGACGTAAATAGCCTAGTAAAATGTATACAGGCCTTTTGTGCGTCGCACGTATACCAGCAAGCGACGCAAATCGTGACGTTATGTGCGTCGCATTAAGATCCCTTGTGACGCAAATGGAAGTCCGCAAAATGGAAATCTTGATCTGCGTGGGACCATATACTCATCCGACGCAGATTCCCACAGCCATTTGCGTCGCATTAAACTATTGTGCGACGCAAATAGTCATCTGCGTCGGATGCTCCCCCGAGTCCGACGTAGATGACTCTTAGTAATTTTTGTATCCTGCCCTGGCCCAGTATTTATGAAGTAGTCATCTGCGTCGGATCCTTTCTCACGTCCGACGCAGATGAGTCTTATTTAATTTTTTTCGTCTCCTGCCCAGCCAATTCAATTCAATCCCACTCTCACTCGCACTTCTCTCTCTCTCATGCGAATTCTGCCCTAACTAACGACTCCTCTCCGGCACCGTCGACTTCTCCGGCATTACCTATCGCCGTCAACTTCACCGGCGACTCCTTGGGCTATCCGGCATTCCGGTGCACTTCGGAGCACCGCTGCTGCTGTACGTCGCTCACTCACTCACTCACTCTCTCTCTCTCTCTCTCTTGCACTCCTCTTTTTCTCCCACCGCTGCTGTACGTCGCACCGCCGCTGCACTCCATGGCGCCGCCTTTGCACGCGGTCTTGCCGCACCGCCGTTGCTGTACGCCGCCGCCATTGCAGTGTAAGTCCTTTTTTTTCAATTTTCTGTCTCAATTTCTGTCTTTTTTCTTTTAACAATTTCTGTTTTTTTTTTTTTTGAATTCTTGTCTTATTTTTTCTAGATCTTAATCAAAGAGTTTGTGATTGTATTAGTAGAGTGATTGTAGTTTGTAGTTTAAGATTGAATTTTAAGATTGAATTTAGGATGTTTGTAGTTTGTAGTTTGTAGTGCTCATGAATTTATATAGTTTGTAGTGCTCTAAAATACTTCCTTTCTACTATATAATTATATTCACAAATCATTCTTGTTTTTTACCATTGATCTTAACAATTCTACTTTAATCTTAATGTTGTTTCTTAATCTCTAATTTGTTAATGTCTTAATATTAGATAGTTGATGTTTATGAGTTATGACTTAATCACTATTTAATTTGTGGGTTGGTTAATGCCCAATTGCAGTTGCCACTTTCCGTCCTCTACTTATCGGCTTGCCGGTGCTCCAAGCTCACCTCGTTGTGCTGGTCTTCGCTGCTCCTTGAGAGCAGAGGTATATATTATAACTTTTGCTTTATGTTTATTTGTTTTATTTGTCCCTATAATGTTGAATTATGTGATTGGGAAAGTATATATGTGAATTGTTTGGTTATTATGTGATTGGGAAAGTATATGTTGAATTACGACCAAACCTATATGGACATACCTTAATGGGGTGGGGAGGGAAATCTAAGGAATGGATTGGTTTGTGCTGTTTAATTGCAATGTGTGCATCATTTGCCTAGATACCCGTTCGAGGCTTACTCATTAGGAGTAAGTCTTGAATAGTCCCCGGTTTGGGACTGTCTTTGAGTTTCTTATCTCACTTAGGATGTGAATGAATGTTTGGTTTTCGATTCTAAGAAAGAACTAGCTCATTTCCCTAAGCGTTCTCTGGGTACATATGTTGATAGTTTACCTACTATCTTCATCGTGTACTTGGAGAACTGTAGGGAAGTGCTGCAGGATTTTTCTTAGAATTGAAAACCAAACATTCATTCACTAGTGAGATGAGAAACTCAAGGATGGGTTAGGTTGGAGTGATAAGGACCCAAATGTTCATGACTGCATTTGATAAGACACTTTGATTCTTTGAATGATGTGATCGATATATTGTGTTCTTGTTTGGTGTCTCTAGTGTATGAATATGGATCGAACCTGGATGTATGGTAATCGAATTTCGGCGACATTTCTACGAGGGGTTGATGAATTTATCAGGGTTACGTTAGAACATCAATCGCAGAATGGGTCAAAGTTAGTCTTGTGTCCTTGTTGTGATTGCAATAACTCTAGGGGGTATCGTGATGTGGATCAAATTAAGGATCATTTGATTCGTCGTGGGTTTAAGAGTAACTATACTAGGTGGACATGGCATGGAGAGTTTTATGATCAGGGTATGAGCTCCACTAGCTTGTGTGATGATTTGCATGTTAATCACATTGATGATGAGGTTGAGGTTGATATTGAAAAAGGAGAGGATGATAATGAGAATGATAGGGTAGTTGATGAGAATGATAGGGTAGATGAGATGTTGCACAATTTGGAGGATGAAGGAACCGATCGTCCGCATATGTATAATAGTATTCTAAGTGCAGCGGACAAACCTATGTATCCGGGGTGTAAGAATTTCACTAAACTTTCTGGCATCCTCACATTGTTCAATATGAAATCGAAGTATAGTTGGACAGATAAAAAATGGAGGTGTGGATGTTAAGAGTCCGGTTCCATGTCGTTTGGCAATAGCGGATAACTCGGGACCGATCATTGTAGCTGAGGGTACTGTACAACCACAATTGGAGTCATCATCACATCCTACGGCCGTGAAAGTGAGTGTTGATGATTTTTATTCGGACTACGCAGAAGCTCTAGTTCCACTACCTACTCCATACATCGTGAAACTCAGTCAAGCCGAGGGTTCATTCATAGAATGGCCGAAAGAGTTGGTATTTTTAGTCTCGGATAATCAGGTAACTTATGTTTAATGTTTTGATTTATATACTAAGGAATGTCCCAAATCATATATACTAAGAAATTTTGATTTATATATACTACGTAATCTTTATTTTGTATACTAAGTAATCTTGATTTATATATGAAATAATCTATATACATATATAATATGAATTAAAAAGAAGTCGAATTGAATTAGGAACATATACCTAAAGAAGGTGCGATGAAGAAGAAGAAGAAAAAATAAATAGTTGGTAGTGATCCTTGCACCGATGAGTCTGCACATAGGCACGTAGATGTTGACTTGACACTGGATGATATGGATGATAATATCAAGGAGATGCACCGAATATTTTGTGACAAACCCTCAGATGAGCTTTTTCATATGCAAGTTCCAAAGGGTACCGTCTTCGACTTTGACAGAGATCATATGATCATTCTCTCGTGACAAGATGTTTTTCAACTTCTCACGGGAGCATGGATTAATGTATCCATTTTGCAAGTATTTATGATATGAGATTTCTCAAACTCTAAACTAATTAACATTGATATTTATTTTTATTGTTTCTCCCTAACTATAAGTGTTTACTAGGTATTTGGCAGAGCAGTCTGAGGAGCATGGAGATAATAATATTGGTTTCATGTGTCCAAGTATGATTTCAACGACCATGATGCGCAATCAATTAGATGCCGTGATCAACTACATGGCAAGTTCATTGAAAGCGAATCAATATATGCGTTACATCCTATGTCCGTATATTGAAAAGTATGTTAGTTAAACTAATCTTTACTTTTTTTATCTTTATGAACTTGTGGTTATATATATAAACATCACATTTTGCTTCTGCCTTAGGGATCATTGGATTCTTCTTGTCATTTGTCTATCTAAGAGAACGGTATATATATTTGATTCGATCAAGAGAGATAGATCCTTAGCTATCAAGATACCATTGAATACGTAAGTTCATATATAGTTGCTATACATGTTAATAAGTTTACATGCATTTTATGATATTTTAAATAATTTATAAATGTTTATAGTAATTAATTGTTATAAAATCTCTATACTTAGTGCATATACAAAATTCACGCGCCTTGAAGGATCCAATAAAGGAACTAAATTGTCTTGGACATATATGCGGGTAAAACTCTTATGGTTTTGTATTTGATACTTTATAATTCTATTTAGGATTTTTTTTCGATTCTTATACATATCTTAAATTTGGTGTAGTGTGCTCAACAATCGGGAGGAGTGGAATGCGGCTATTTCGTGATGAGATACATGTTTCTAATCATCCGCTTCTACTATGAATCAAAGAATTTGTATGAGGTATATGTATGTTGTAAATTCGTTATTTATACTTATAGAATATTAAAGTATATTAACTAGTTTAATATATTTCTAGGCTTTTCCGTCAAGTCTTGAGCCATACTCCATATATGAGATCAACGACCTCAAAGAACTTTTTGCGGAATACTTTATACGGGTCGTTAACGAAGGAAACTAAGCTTGATGGTTAGTGTATGTATTTGTAGGTTAGAATAATATTTTGTTGCTTGAACCTTGTTGGTTGATTGATTGCAACATTGGTTGCTTAATTGAGATGTACTAAAACAGGTTTTGGTTATATATATGCAAAATTTTCCCAACGATTTCATGGGTTGTCCAAATTACAAAGGAGACTCTGCCGAATTTTCTGCTCATAAGTATTAACATAATGTTTGTTTAGTTTTGAAAATAATAAAAAAAAAAAAAGCTGAAAAAAAAACAAAAAAACATATATCTGCGTCGCATGCAGTGCAATATGCGACGCAGATGACAAGCCATCTGCGTCGCATATTGCACTGAATGCGACGCAGATGTCCAGCAAGTGTCCTGCCACGCAGCAGTCCAGCAAGCACCATCTGCGTCGCAGGCTGTGCAATATGCGACGTAGATGGCTTGTCATCTGCGTCGTATATTGCACTGCATGCGACGCAGATGGTGCTTGCTGGACTGCTGTGGGATGCATGGTGGACGGGGCATGTGCGTCGCACTTTTGTTGGGTCCGACGCAAATATTTGAATAAACTGCGTCGTGTCGTATCCGACGCAGTTGGCTGTCTTCCCATCTGCGACGAGACCTGTGTCGTCGGACCAGGGTCTGACGCAAATGGGGGTCCCAGGTCAGACGCAAATTGTCATTTTTGTACTAGTGAAAAGAATCAAAAATGAAGTTATGAAAGTACGTATCTAAGTTCACCTCCATTTGGTGAGTAATAAGAAAGATTTAAATACTTACAAATAGTATTTAAAAACATTTTGATAAGTAAGTATAAGTGACGAAATTGCATATCCAAGTAATGAAGAAAACTGAATTTTATTGAAGTTTGTGTTTGTAATTAATTTTGTATTATGGATTTTTTTTTAGTTTGAATATGAGTTGCTCTGTAATGAGAATGCCGTGTTTTTTTACTGTATGTGATATTAATTTTTGGTAAGTTCTTGATTATGAATTTTTTTAGTTGTTTGGATGTAAATTTAATTTGATTGAATCTTTTTTATTGGCAAGTTTATGTGATTGACTAGTATATGAGTTGATTGGGTTTAATAGAGATTTGATTGAATTTTTTTTGGCAAGTTTATGCATGTATGGTTTTTGATTTACTGTTGGAGGGTGTAGTTGGATTGTAATATTCATGTTGTGGAGGGGTGAATATGTAAATTCAAGGGGGGACACCATGGCTGGTGGGGTGCGGATGTATCGTGTGCATCGCACCCGGCCAAAGATAAAATTTCTCCTACTCTCTTTTACACTAAGGAAGTATAATGGAAGTAGGGGTCGTATCCACAGGGAAACAGGGACGAGCTTTATATTCAGCGGGATTCAATACCTAGATTAAGCTAAGGGCCGAGAAACCTAATAACAAAGGGGGTTTCAAGTAGATTATAAACAAACTAAAACTAACTAGCAAATAAATAAAATGAGAAATCAATATGGAAAGATCTTGAATCCGATTAACATCCACTTCAATTCATTATCGATCCTTGAACCTCCACTCTAATTATTTCCATAATTATCTATTGCTGAGAATTAATCTCGCATGCTCCTTATTCTTAGTTGAATAGCACGATCAGCGTGACTATAAAACCCTAACTAAAGGATAACCTAGTCCGATCTGCGTCTAAGTTCAATCCAATAGCAGCAATAAACACAGAGAACCAATAGACCTGCTAATGTCATACACGCGATAAACATTCAACAGTTGATTCAATTTCCCTAAGAAATAACCAAGACAATCAGCATCTAAGTTACTCCCTAGTTTGCTACAAATTGATAAAAGAATAAAACAATCCGATTCTATTCTTAAACCTAGCATTAGATTAATTACACAATCACACTAGTAACGTTCCTAGCATAATTATGCAACAATCATAGATCACAAGCATAGAAATTGAACCATAATCAAGGAAAATAGAAAGAGAGGAAAGATCTCACAATAACGGTTGAAGCTTCATGTTAATTTCTCTAAGAACAGTTCAAGCTACAATCCGATAGCATAAACCAAATCCAACATAGAAATCTCTAAGAAAACTAAGAAAAATAACAAAAGTGAGGAAGGAGAATTAAGAGAGGAGTGTTGGAGACTCCCTCTTCCATTTTCAGCTCTGCTCCTTCTTTCCTTCCTCTCCAAATATTAGGTTTTAGGAAGCTTTTAAACCCCGCACAAAACGTGGCCCCAAGCCGACTTAAGCATCGCGAGTCGCGATACTGATCGCGAGTCGCGAAGGGCTCTCTGACATCACGCACACATTGGCTGGGCATTGGCAAGACAAGCAGGTCGCGGGTCGCGACAGGCCTCGCGAGTCGCGAGGTGCGACAGGCCTCGCGAGTCGCGAGCGCTGTGCTGGGCAGGCTTGCTTCGAGCGCGCACTGGACTGGCATGGGTCGCGAGGTGCATGCGTCTTGGTTGTCTGTTGGGCGGCAAGCTTGCGATGCTTGGTGCCGTCTTTGTGTCTTCTTGAGCTTTGGATGGGCGAGGCACTAGGCGAAGCTTGCGGTAGTGCTTGGGCTTGCGATGGTGGGCATGCTTGCTTGGTGGGTGAAGTTTGGTTGCGTGTTGCTTGGCTTGGGCTTGCGGTGGAGTTTGGTTGTTGTTGGTGAGATGGCAATGGCACAATGTTGTTGAGCCTCTCGAACACTTCCAAGTATATCGCTCAAACCCATTTTACCATAAAAGCTCGGAACATAAGACGTTAACACCATTTTAACTCACAAAACTCCGAACTTCCGCTAAGGATAATATATATGCAAACATTAACAAGTATAAACGAACTCCTTAGCAAAGTGCACCTAAAATGATGTAAATACAACGTATAACTTGGGCGTATCAAATACCCCCACACTTGAACTATACTCGACCTCGAGTAAACTCAAAATGAGGATCACCAAATAAATCTTCACCCAAATTATCAACACCAACCTCTCTCTCCACCAACAACATCATCATCATCACATCTTAACGAAATACGCTCAAAACCTAAACGTAAGGGATAATGACTCCCCCACACTTAGCTTCAAGCTACTATCAGAAATACAGACGCGACAACAATAATCACTAAACGACAACCAAAATGTGAGCTCAAATCCTGAAGGATCTCAAAGGAGTTGAACTCACTCCAACGCCACAATCAAAATGACAGCTCGCCTAAAACCTATAAAAGATAAACTACTACTACTACAACCAACCTAAATAAGCAAGCCATGGAACAAAGACAAAAAGGGATAAATTCCATGCTTACTCCCAAAAACAAACAATCAACCAAAAGAATGTGAAAGCCAAAACAAAACTTCACAAAATCAAGGATGGATTCACCAACCTTACCCGAAAACGCTTTCCACCTTATGACACCATCTCCGGCAAATGAGTTTTCCAAATACATAAATTCTCTCTTAATCTCTCATTTTGCCTAGGAGCCCTTTCGGGTTTTCATCCTAGCTTCTCACATTTTTTTCATCTCTCTTCTTTTTCCGGCTCACAAAACTCACCCGCTCAACTAGCTCTTTTTTTTTTTTTGCATAGGCCGCCCTTTCGGGTTTTCGACCTATCCAAGCCCCCAATTTTGCCCGAGTCGCCCGCCCTTGCCGGTTTTCAACTCAGCGGGATTCTTTTCATCATTTTTTTTTTAATATATTTTTTTTTCATTCATTTTCTTTTCATTTTTTCAAATTGAAAGTAATAAATACAACATAGATACATGAGAATGAGAATACCCTCCCCCCTCCTTAAACTACACGTTGTCCTCAATGTGACGACAATTAGAAGAAAAAGTAAACTGAAAATGGGGGGAAAATGGAAAATCGGGCACATTGAAGATCGAATGCTCAAGACTCATGACCACAATCCGTCAAACTCAAATTTCTTAACAACACCAACTCAAATCTCATAACTCAACTCACAACCCTCTCCCTCGAATCACTCAAACAAATGACAAATTCAAAATTTTAAATTCTTGAGATTTGCACCTAGCTTAAGAGATCGAAAAGATACAACAATCTCACCGTTCCAATTTCGCCAACTCCTAGCGGTTGAACTCTTCCCAACGGGTTTTCTTTTGTGGACTTGGGCTCAAAGTGGTTTAAGATTTGTTGTGGTTCTTTTGAGTGGGTGGTTAATGAGTGAAAGAAAATTTATTGTGGTGGTGGAAATTTGATAAGAAAATAAAGGAATAGAACGAAAAGAAAAGGGGTCTCGGGTTGCCTCCCGAGAAGCGCTGTTGTTTAAAGTCGTTAGCTCGACTTAGTACCTTAAGCTTAATCATTGGATTGTGCTCCATGTGTGACAATGGTGGTTCCATGTCAATCTCCACTTCAAGTACCTGCAAAATTGATTGAGAAGAACTCTTGCAATGCATTGTTAATACCTAGCTTACTACATCATGGTTGAGCATATAACATCAGATTATATCCAAAACCTAGCATTAAGTCAACAACAAACATCAACTAGTAGTACTCCTAGCTAATCCAAGTCATGACCATTGATATAAATATTTAAAGCTAGACAATAACCAAGATATAGAGTAAATCTTACAATAAACCGTCAAATGCTTCAATCAATCATTCCCAAGAGAGTTTAAGCAACAAGTTCCATGCTTCTTGTCCAAAATACAAAAGTGAAATACATAGAGCTCAATGGAAGATGAAAACTAGAAACTCAAACAAAAAGGGAATTCTTTATATGAGTGGCCAACCAAAAACAAAGAGCACAAGCAATACCATCCAAAAATCACGCTAAATACAAACAAGTAACACCGTTTCCCTGGCAACGGCGCCAAAATTTGGTGGGGCGCGGATGTGTCGTGTGCACCGCACCCGGCCAAAGATAAAATTTCTCCTACTCTCTTTTACACTAAGGAAGTATTATGGAAGTAGGGGTCGTATCCATAGGGAAACAGGGACGAGCTTTATATTCAGCGGGATTCAATACCTAGATTAAGCTAAGAGCCGAGAAACCTAATAACAAAGGGGGTTTCAAGTAGATTATAAACAAACTAAAACTAACTAGCAAATAAATAAAATGAGAAATCAATATGGAAAGATCTAGAATCCGATTAACATCCACTTCAATTCATTATCGATCCTTGAACCTCCACTCTAATTATTTCCATAATTATCTATTGCTGAGAAGTAATCTCGCATTCTCCTTATTCTTAGTTGAATAGCACGATCAGCGTGACTATAAAACCCTAACTAAAGGATAACCTAGTCCGATCTGCGTCTAAGTTCAATCCAATAGCAGCAATAAACACAGAGAACCAATAGACCTGCTAATGTCATACACGCGATAAACATTCAACAGTTGATTCAATTTCCCTAAGAAATAACCAAGACGATCAGCATCTAAGTTACTCCCTAGTTTGCTACAAATTGATAAAAGAATAAAACAATCCGATTCTATTCTTAAACCTAGCATTAGATTAATTACACAATCAAACTAGTAACGTTCCTAGCATAATTATGCAACAATCATAGATCACAAGCATAGAAATTGAACCATAATCAAGGAAAATAGAAAGAGAGGAAAGATCTCACAATAACGGTTGAAGCTTCATGTTAATTTCTCCAAGAACAGTTCAAGCTACAATCCGATAGCATAAACCAAATCCAACATAGAAATCTCTAAGAAAACTAAGAAAAATAACAAAAGTGAGGAAGGAGAATTAAGAGAGGAGTGTTGGAGACTCCCTCTTCCATTTTCAACTCTGCTCCTTTTTTCCTTCCTCTCCAAATATTAGGTTTTAGGAAGCTTTTAAACCCCGCACAAAACGTGGCCCCAAGCCGACTTAAGCATCGCGAGTCGCGATACTGATCGCGAGTCGCGAAGGGCTCTCTGACATCACGCACACATTGGCTGGGCATTGGCAAGACAAGCAGGTCGCGGGTCGCGACAGGCCTCGCGAGTCGCGAGGGCAGGGCGTCGCGAGGTGCGACAGGCCTCGCGAGTCGCGAGCGCTGTGCTGGGCAGGCTTGCTTCGAGCGCGCACTGGGCTGGCATGGGTCGCGAGGTGCATGCGTGCTGGTTGTGCGCTGGGCAGGCTTGCGATGCTTGGTGCTGCTGTGTGCTGCCGAGCTGCTGGATGGGCGAGGCTGCTAGGCAGGCTTGCGGTAGTGCTTGGGCTTGCGATGGTGGGCATGCTTGCTTGGTTGGTGAAGTTTGGTTGCGTGTTGCTTGGCTTGGGCTTGCGGTGGAGTTTGGTTGTTGTTGGTGAGATGGCAATGGCACAATGTTGTTGAGCCTCTCGAACACTTCCAAGTATATCGCTCAAACCCATTTTACCATAAAAGCTCGGAACATAAGACGTTAACACCATTTTAACTCACAAAACTCCGAACTTCCGCTAAGGATAATATATATGCAAACATTAACAAGTATAAACGAACTCCTTAGCAAAGTGCACCCAAAATGACGTAAATACAACGTATAACTTGGGCGTATCAATGGCTCACCCCTTGGCTTATATAATAGAGATTTAATTTATTTGTCCAAAATCAGTCCAAAAGAACTTCAATCTATGCCCTTCCTGCCATCCTTTTATCTACCAATATCCTTTTTATCTACCATCCTGTAAACAGAAAAATAGTAGTAAATATAATAGGAAAATAATATGATCAATCCTGTAAAACAACAGCTGAAAACCATACAACACAGTTGCATAGAAAGAACACACCAACAGCCAGAGGCCACCCTTGAGGAAACAAAACAGCTACTAGCAGATCTTCTGCTAACTGGAAACAAAACAGCTACAAACAACTCAAGCACAATACACAAATATAAGACCTGCCTAATTATGGACTTAATGCCTAATTATATCATAACTTCACAATCATCAAACACCATAATTCCACAATTACCAAACACCAAAAGCTCACAATCATTAAACACCATAATTTCACAAGTATCAAACATCATAATTCTAAATCTACATATAACAAAATAAGTAAAGAAGCTTTATGAAACATACCTATATGTAACCATGACCAATAAAGAGAGTGGTGTCTAAAAATTATTTATGCATCACTTGTAAGTGTAAACACCAAAACTGCTGCAATCATTTCAGTCAAGCTCTTTTTCTGTAGTCGTCCAAGTGAAACAGCAACTGAATCAAGAGTTTCCCATAATCTCTCTTGTGACTTTACTTGCTTGGAAGATTTATGCAACTGTTTCTCCTACTAGTATTGCTACTAATGACAAACTTCTCCATTCCCCTGCCACGCTTACTGGTAATTTCCCAACTAGTGATTTCCTTGAAGCATTCTTTCTAATTCTACACATTTCAGGAATTACTCATTAGTATCACTCGTAATTTCTATATATAACCCCCTTACTCGTACATTGATCCACCTTCTCAACCCAAAACAAAAATAGAACATTATGAGACAATCATTACATAGTTAAAAAACCATAGTACATTATAAACAAAATTCACTACATATTTGAAAACATACCTAGAAAAGGATGTCACTCAATAATCCTGATCCTCGTCATAATAAGTTGAATCCAAATATAAAGTGAGATACTGAATAAATAAAATATACGAAGAAGGAAAAAAAAGAATTACCTCTTAGTTATCTTCCACAGCTTTGTAGAAGTCGATGCTTCAGTGGCAGCAATACAAGTATGTCACTATGCCATGTGCCCCATTCTATAAACTTGATCTGTTTCACTATCACACATAATTTGAAGGGTCCAACCAAAATCAACTAGATTATAAATGGGCCTTAACACCTCATCTTGTTTCGACAAAATGAAATTGGTAGTATTAAAAGATCTATAAGAATGTCCTAAAAAAAATACTACCTGATAAACGAAAACTTGTGCAGACATCTTCACTTTCCTAAATTTATATTATGTTTAGGACCTATCCCCAAAGAAATAGATAGAGTAATGGTGAATCAAGCTTGGTGTGGAGCATATCCCATTGTTGTGGCTCACTATAAGCCTAAGGGACAATTTGATCTTGGCCCATGAAGAAAATGGTTTCAATGAATACAAAACTATATTCACCAAGAGTAACACGTTTTGGGGGGGGTTTAAGGTAATCAAACCCCAAACTAAGTAATATTAGGAATAAATAAATACTAATACTAAACTAATAATTAATTCAAATCAACGATAAGAAATAAGCAACCGAATAACATACTCAGTAGATCGTTAGATTCTAGCCATGTGAATTCGTATTGTCCTTGACACATTCATTAACCTCTTAAAGTAGATTGATTTTAAGAACAAATTCCTCTGTTTTCCCTTATGTTTAGTTGGCTAAGGTACGATCTTAGTTAACTCTAATCAATGAATAAACCCAATTCAATGAGCATGAAAATTTAAGTTGAAGACAAAATTAAGAACTAGAAAAACATCAACCCTAGACAACCAACGCTACCAAAGGCACATAACTCAATCTAGATCATGAATTCCACAATTGCAAGCGTAAAGTACGACCCACCCTTTACAATTGGTTTCTAATTAGACAATTATATTTAAGCAATAATTACGGACCTAGTCTTTAATTTGTTAGCTATAGAAGTCCCATTCAAATAATTCATCAATACTAAACAAAATTAAGTAATATAACAACCAATTCGAGCTTCCTGTCTCAAATACTAATTAAGTTGTTTTATCTAACTATTAATAAGCAAAAAAGACTACTCATGAATGTTACAATGTAAAAGATCAAAACTATTTGGAATTAAAGAAGACAACTTCAGTTCCTAAGCTGAAAGCTACATTCCTTTTGGCAGTTCCTCTATAAACGTGAAACAGTAAGAGAGAAGTTAAATGTCTAATTGTGTGAGATAAATAACGCATTTGTCGGATCTTCTCAGGGAATATAAATAGCATTGATCCTCAAGCAAAACCCTTGAGAATCCCCAAAAATTAGGAAAGTAGTTTGATGTATAGAATTTAGGAAATTTAGTCACTTTCCATATCTTCGAAGTATTATATTATCCTACATTAGTTAAGTTATATATTAACTTAACCAAATTTCCCATAATTAATTATCTCCCAAAATATGCCAAATCACGATTAAAATATTCCGAAAAAAAAATATGAGATCATTGCCCGCACATCTTTCATTGTTCCTATCATCAGCAGTTCCCCCGTAAGGACACATGTATGTATATTTATGATATTGTTCTTCCAAAACATTGCAGTTCCTTTCCAAGGAACAAATATACCTTTCATTTGATCCGCACAGTCTTCTCACTGCCCTTCAAGAATGGTCTTCTCCAATAGGAATATCACAAAGGAAAATCAATTCCTCTATTCTTCTGGGATCAAATCAATTATCTCTCCAAATGACTTAATTACGTACATAAAACACACAAAAGAGAAATGAATCACATAATACCAAAAATATAATAATAGACTCTAAAATCACATAAGGAGCAGCTCAAAATACTAATAAAATGAACAATAACTAGTGCCATAGATACCACTTATAAGTAAAGTTCTATTAAGTTAGGTTTTGTGGCCTTAATAATGGCTTGTCTTTCGTTTTAGAGAGTGTTGATTGCACTAATTTAGAGGATCTGCCCTTGCGAAATATGTGTATTTTCATAAATAATGGGGATATAATAGTGGGCTAAAGTATAAGATTTTATTCAAGAGAAGAGTCCTCAAATGTGTTCTTATACCCTTTGTAATAATTTAAAATTCATTTTATAAACCAAGATCTGCTTTATAGAAAATCATGAAAAGGACATAGACTTCAATCTTCCAGAGTTGTTTGGCATTAGAAATTTTAAAAATTTGTTCCAAAATTTTTAACATGACATAAGGATTTAGTAGTTGACATTAGAATTTTATTACACATATAAGAAACATCATTTGAGATACTAAACAAGTTGTTGGTAACACAAGTTGTTTAATAATATATTACTGCCTCGTGTCTCTTGTTAATCTGCACACTTTGTATTATGGCACTATTCAAAATTTTATTTAACCATCATTTGTGACTTTTATATAAGAAAAAACATAATCAAGTGAGAATTTATTAGATTCTTCTCAGTATATATTTTTCAAATACCAAATTTATATAATTTTTACTTATTAGTAATAAAATATATTGATGGTCAGAGTTTTGCATTGTCAAGCGTGAAACTTAAATTGTGTAGATTAAAAAGAAACAGAGGTAACAATAGATAGGCCAAGGCATGTCTTGAAATCTAGTAAGGCAAAATGATGCATTATTTGGGGTTGGCATTCTGTCATAACTACAAGTTCTTAACTTGGTGATTGAATAACGACTTGTATATTAAGGAATCAAGAGATTTAAGACATTCTACAAACACTTTTTTTTTAGTTTTATGAGTAATAAAAGAGTCATAAGTACCCATAAAACATTTATTTTCGTACTTGATTATATTAGTTTTGAAGCCAAATTTGATGCATTTAATATTGTAATTGCAAGGTAAAAGGGTTTAGTATTTAGTGTTGGAATTTCGTTACAAGAAGTAGCTCTATCTTGGTAGCCGAATTATGAAATTTAAACTAAGTGGTTAGGCATTCGAGATTTCTTACAATATTTTTGTACCTTGTCCAAGTTAAGGTGATGTAAGAGATGCTGGCGCTACGTCAACACATGACATGAGGTGGTACATGGCGGCTCACAATTCTTGTCCACGCATTTTAATAATACTTATTGATATTGATATTGATATTGATTTGTGAGACTTCATGACTTTTTTTTTTGAATAATTAACCTCCTTTTTTTTCTAATAAAGAAAGGGCACATTTTAGCTGGAACTCGACCAATAAGACAAAATTCTAATTATTGGTTTCTACTTTTTTCATTGTTTTATATATGTGAATCGAAGGAAGAAAGAGGAAAAGTAAGAGAGAACAAAAACTAGCGGAATTTCACGAACTAAAAGAAGGAAGAAGCAAGGATATCTAGTAATAAGATTATTAATTATACTATTTTTCGTATCCTTAACTTTTTTTGTAATTTGACAACTTTTCCCAGAATATTTCTTTTATTAAAAAAAAAGGAATGTTTTCAGTCAAACAAATACTTACTAAGGGCCTGTTCTCTTCGGCATAAAACAGCTGAACTGAACTGAATTGAACTGAGCCGAACCGAACGCGAATCGAACCGGGCCGAACTAAAATGAACCGAACTAATTGCAAGCGAACCGAAGCGAAGCGAATTAAATTATAACTAATAGTAATGATAATAATTTAGCTATCATTAATTAATAAATATAAAGTAATAAATAAATAATAGTAACAACAATATTATCATTTTCAATATAATTAGCAAAATCATATAGACAAAAAAGAATTAGCAAAATAATAATTAGCAAAATAATAATAATAATAATAATAATAATAATACTAATAATAATAATAATAATAATAATATAATAATAATAATAATAATAATAATAAATATAATAATAATAATAATAAAATAATCATAATCGTAATTGTAATAATAATAATAACGGTTTTTTCACCATATACCCCCGATAAATTGAAAAATTCACCATATACCCTCAATGTTTCCGATATGCACCATATACCCACGAGTTTTCAAAAATGTTCACTAAATGCCCTTTTTGGTAACGGACGTTAAGTCACCGTTAGGGTTATTTTACAATTTTACCACCCTAACCCTTAACCCTAACCCCCACCCTAACCCTAACACTAATCCTAACCTTAACCCTAACCTTCCCACCACCACAGCCCCTCCCCCCCTCCCACAACCCCGGCAGCCCCTCCCCCCTCCCCCCCGCCGGACCACCTCCCCCCCCCTCCCCCCACCCCCTGCAGCCCCCCTCCCTCTCCCCTCCACCCAGCCGCTCCCCTCCCCCCCCCCGCCCTCTTCCCCTCGAATTCCCAGTCCCCACCCCCTCTCCTCCCTCTGTTTCGTTTGCCCAAAACCAGACCCCTCCCCCTGTTTCGAATTTACGGGCTACTAGGAGCAAATCGACTCAAGGGCAGCGGCAACGGCATCGGCCCGGCACCAACAACGCAGGCGAGAGAAAGAGAGGGAGAGTTTCGAGGGAAGGGGGAGACAAAGCCAGCGAAAGTTAGGGTTTGGGAAATCCAGGTTAATGCGGCGTGATCGAGAGAGTGAGAAATCGAGGGGAAGGGGAAATCGACGGGGAAGGGGGGGAGGGGGGAGAGGGAGTTGGGGGCGGTGGAGGGGGGGGAAGGGGGATGCGGCGGTGAGTGGAGGGGAGGGGAGGGGAGGGGGGCTGAGGCGGTGGGGTGGGGGTGGAGGGAGGGGGAGGGGTGGGGACAAGTGGGGTGGAGGGAGGGGGAGGGGTGGGATTTGGGGTGGGTTAGGGTTTAGGATTAAGGTTATAATTAGGGTTAGGGTTAGGATTAGGGTATTAGGATTTTAGGGTTAGGGATTAATGGTGGCAAAATCGTAAATACAGCTAACGGTGAGTTAACGGCAGTTAGGAAAAGGGTATATGGTGAACGTTTTCGTAAACTCAGGGGTATATGGTGCATATTTGAAACATTGAGGGTATATGGTGAATTTTTCAATTTGTCGGGAGGTATATGGTGAAAAAACCGTAATAATAATTATCATTGTTTTATTATGAGAGAAATAAATTAGGAACGGGCGAAATGAAGCCCAGAATTGAGCGAACTGACCCAAGGCGGATTGCAGTAACGAGCGGGGCGAAAATAAGGTCGGGAGAACAGACCCTAAAATTATCATATAAACTCTGATTGGGCACAAAACCTATGTATCTGGATAATTTAAACTTGACTAATCCAAATGACCAAATCCACCGGCACGAAATTATGGCATCAAGCCTTTCAGGGAAAAAAAAGATCGAAATTATGGCATCAAGCCTTTCAGGGAAAAAAAAGATATTATGGCATCAAGACAACTTTGGGCAGGGGATATACCTCGTTAATAGAATAGTCAAGATTTTGACCTTTCAAATTGGCATAAAGGGACTGTGTAAGCAAAAAAATATAATAAAAGAGTGATTAGTCACTTTCCAAAACATAGGTGGAATTCCTGGTGTTGAGTGTCCAGCGAGACATGTAGATGTGCGGCGTCCATCTACTACCAAGTCTACTACTTACAACTTTTGGCAACTTCCACTTGTTTTTCTCCTCCTTAACAATAATATCTCAGAGTTTACTCTCTGTCGTATTCACCAAATTTCTTGGAGAACTTTTTATTTTACTCCACGTCCCATAATGTGATTTATGCTTCTCATGTTAATCATAAAAAAACTCGTATGAACCTGGAAAGACACTTAATTAGTGTGCGCACGATCGATGTTAGGTAGGTTATAATGATTAAAACTTCTTCTATATTTTGTCGCCTATATCGCGGATATACGCTTTGCGCCGATCTATAATGTGCTTCCGTTTTATCTCTCTTGAGTTAACTTCTACTGCTTTTTAGTTTTAGTGATATAGTTGATCGTGATAAATTGAACCCGTTATAGAAGGTTAGGATTATATTGTCGGTTTCGATATAGTGTGTTTGTGTGTGGTATAGTGTATTTCTACGTGCTATAGTATTTTTTGTGATAGTGTTTCTTTGTCTTTATAATTGTTTGTTTGTGATATAGTGTATTTAACTTTCTTATATAGTGTATCATTTGTGATATAGTGTATTTACGTATTATAGTTGATTGTACAATTGAACCTAATATACGAGATTAGGACAATATTGTGAGTTTCGATATAGTATGTTTGTGTGTTGTATAGTGTGTTTTTCTCTGTCTTTATAGTATTTTTTTTTTGCAAGAGCTATAGTGTTTATACTGTGATAGTGTTTACTTTGTGTTATAGTGTATTTGTTTGTGATATAGTGTATTTACTATCTTATATAGTGTATCTGTTTGTGATATAGTGGGTTTTCGTGTATTATAGTAGTTTGTGTCTCGATTCGCGTGCGTGGCTCAAGTGTAGTAATTTTCTTGTGAGCCGGGTCGCTTGAGTCGAATTGTTTTATATAGGTTTTAAGGAATGCGGTGAAGTTCTTCTTAACTGCTGTAACTACCAAGAGGAGAACATTAACTGCCGAGTAAAAACAGACAAAAACTCCTCCTTTTGCTACGTGATGTAGTTTACCTATATGAGATCCTCCTTTTTCCCTGTTTAAATTCATATCTTTGGTCTTTAATCTTGTTTAACTACTTACCAAAGTGACAAGGACGTGCAACATATTGTTCACTGCATGTATGCATGTAGTGCATAAGCACGTGTGCTAAAATATAGAAGTCATAAAATTGCTAAATGTATCAGCTAATCTTCATCACTAAATTTCATTTAAATTTATATGTTTCATACCTTCCCCTTCTTATAACCCAGAAAGAACCAAAAGCGTCTTGTGCATGGCCGGTCACACTTATAAGTATAGTTGTGGCCGTGCGCATAGGAGCTCATTTTTAAAGGTTGTATCCCACTTTTCTGCTTCGAGAATCGAGCTTTTGACCAAGCGTTTAAAAACTACTGAGCCAAATTTTTATCTCCAACTTTATTCTTTCCGAGATATTGAGTGTGCTGTGAGATATAACATTTTGAAGTTGACCCTGTGCACAAACCCTTATAAACAAATGGAGTTACTATTATGAACAAATGAAGTTACTTGTATTAATATGTGGTTACTCTTAATAATAAAAAGGTGTTACTCTTATAAACAAATGTGGTTACTTTTATAACAAAAGGGAATACTAATCAGTTTACTCTTATGAACGAATGATGTTACTCGTATTAATAAATGAGGTTATTCGTATGAATAAACGAGGTTACTGGTATGATTAAATAGGGTCATCGTATTTCAAGTGAAGTTACTCGTATGAAGAAATAGGGTTGCCTTTGTGAACAAATTACTCGTATGATCAAATAGGGTCGTCGTATGATTATATGAGATTACTCTTGTGAACGAATGAGTAATAAATGACAGTGGCGGATCCAAGAATTGTCCCACATGGGTTCGGAGCCGTTTGAAACAAAACCAAGATGAATAAGTGATAAAAAAATGTTCGAATACATTAGTCTGGATATCAAATTAAACCAATAATTAGTAAGTTCACCCTGAAAAAAAAGTATTAAGATATATTATTATTTATTTCTATCAATCTATTAGCTAAATAAGTGTTAAATTTGTCGCATAATAAGAACTATTATTAGTCTTAAATGTTTAGTGAGTAGCACTACTTCAAATGTTTTCTAGAAGATATTAATATCCAAGTAGATATCAATTAATAATCATCTCAAACTGTATTCTAGAAGGAAAAATATTCGAAACTAAAGTGTATATAGCTTGGGTTTGAAAAGCAAAATATTTAAGAGGAAAAATAAACATAGACAATCTCAACTTTCACCTATTTTCTATAAATAATAACAATAATTCAAAAATAATCACAAGTTTTGGAAGGACTGCTGAATATCATTTTTAATTTTTAAATCTTTTTACCTTTGCTAATTCATTTTGGATCAATTGCTATAGGAATATAAAAAGTTTAGATTTTTTTTTGACAAGATATGAGCTAAGATAGTCTATAAAACATAAAACTAGAAGAAAACAAAATAAAATTTAAGGCGAAATTATATGGTAAGAAGACAAAACCAAAAAAAGTACCATACAACTTGTATAGAAGAATAGGAGATGGGGAAAAAAAAGATAAAATTAAAAGTGCTAATAATATTTCCTCAAAAAAAAAGTGTAAATAATACAAGATCAATAACCATCAAAAACCACAACCATCAATAACCTATCATAACAAAAAAAAGGGTTTTTTCACCATATACTCTTGACAAAAAAAAAATTCCACCTACCCTCGCAAGTTTTCAAATTCACCATATACCCCCGACGTTTTAAAAAATACATCCACTTACCCTTATGACTAACCATATCCCCCCTCTAACCCTAATTAACTAACCTAAACCTAAGCCAAACCCTAACCCTAACCCTAACCCCTAATCTAATGCCCAAACTCAAACCCTAACCCTAACCCTAACCACCCTCCCCCACACCCCTTCCTCTTCCCCCACTGCCCCATCATCCCAGCGCCCCCCCTCACCACCCCCGAGGCCCCCTCCCCACCACCCCCGAATCTCCCCTCCCCACTCCCCACAACCCCCTCCCCCTCCCCTCCCCGCCGCGAACGCGCAGCCCCCCCCCCCCTCCCATTCCCCTGTCAGCCGGGCCCCTCCCACTCCCACTTCCTGCGGCGCAATCCCCCTCCCCCCCTCCCCTTCCCTTGCCGAACATGACACCCCCCCTCCTCTTCCCTGCAACCGTGACCCTCCCTCCCCCTCCCCTTCGAATTTTGATTTGTTTTTCATTTCGGGGTGCGATTAGTAGGGAGTGAGGGAGGAGGGTTTGCGTGACCGACGGGGAGGGAGAGGGAGAGGAGGGGGTTGCGCATTTAGTAGGGGAAGGGGAGGGGCTATGGGGGGAGTGGGGAGGGGATTCAGGGTGGTGGGGAGGGGAGCCTTCCGAGTGGTGGAGAGGAGCTGGGATGGTGGGGCAAATGAGGGAAGAGGAAGGAGTGTGGAGGGGTGGTTAGGAGAGGGTTAGGAGTTAGGAGTGAAATATTAGATTAGGGGTTAGGGTTTAGGGTTTGGCTTAGGTTTTGGTTAGTTAATTAGGTTAGGGGATTAGGGATTCCCGACTAACGGACGTTAACGCCGTTAGTCATTGAGGGCAAGTGGATGTATTTTTTGAATAAGTTAATTTGGAAACTTCGCGGATATATGGATGCAAAAAAATTTGTCGAGGGTACATGGTGAAAATACTGACAAAAAAAGATAAAACCAAATGAAAAGGAAAAAAAATCATGCGCTTGTCTTGGAATTCGATCTCGTGACCACGCCCAAAGCAAGCGCACTCCAACGACAACCAAAACCACCACCGCCATTCTTAGTTTATGTGTTCTATATTACACCCGAAATATATATATCTTATAATCACAATTTTTAATATATAAAATAAAAGAAAAGCTGCTGAGAATTTTCCAAAAATCATTGGGTTCAACTAAACCCGGTGAACCCATAAAGTGTATCCGCCCACGATAAATGAGGTTACTTTTGTGAACAATTGGGGTTACTTGTATGATTAAATAGGCTCGTCGTATGTTTAAGTGAGGTTACTCGTATCGAAATGGAGTTACTTTTGTGAACAATTTGGGTTACTCGTGTGATTAAATAAGATTGTTGTATAATTAAATGAGATTACTTTTGTGAATGAATGAGGTTACTCATATGAATAAATGAGGTTACTTTTGTGAATAATTGGGGTTACTTGTATGAGTAAATAGGGTCGTCGTATGATCAAGTAAGACTACTCATATGAAGAAATGGGGGTTACTTTTGTGAACAATTGGGGTTACTCGTATGATAAAATACGATCGTCGTATGCTTAAATGAGGTTACTCATATGAATAAAGTGAGGTTACTCATAAAATATTTTAAGATGACACATAACAATGAAAGGGGTTACTCTTATAAACCAATGAGGTTACTTTATAAAAAACATGACAAACCATTAATTCTCTTATGAATGAATGGGGTAATTAGTCGTGCGAATAAATAAGGTCACTTTGTGAACATTTAGGGTTACTCTGATGATCAATTGAGGTTATCGGTCTTAAGAAATGAGATTTCTTTTATAATTAAATAGGATTACTGAAGGTTTACAATGTACTCAAGACGGGGGGGGGAGGAATTAAGTACTTAGGAGAATTGGTGCTAAATTCAAATTCTTTCGATTTAAAGGGAACCAGTTAAACGGTTCTGGTTCACGATCAAATAATAGAACTTGAAAGCATTAAAGAACGCACCAAATTTAAGGAGGTTCAGCCAAACAAGGGCCTACGTCCTCCTATGCTAGTTTTACTATTAATCAATTCAGAAAAACAAGAATACTTTCGCACTCTCCTGTTTCCCTTACTCCATAGAAACAGCATACCCCACACTAACTCTACTTTGCTATTTCGCACTTGATCTCACAAGCACTCGCGAATGAACTCAAAAACGCTACCTAATATCTAACCCATATGTTAGAGATTTAATACAATTAGTTTCTCTTAAAACACGATTTCGTACTAATAAGTAATATTTATATATAGTTTTTAGGTGCATTTAGGTTGCATTTTAGAGCATTTAGTTTCATATTTAGGTTCATTATTGCATCATATTCTTAAGTTATGTTATTCTACTCCTATTCGGTATGTTTTCTTGTTTTTGATGAATTTCAGGTAATGAGAACGTATTTGGAGTATAATTAGCTAAGATTGAGGATTAGGAGCACTTGGAAAAAAGCTACAATGCATAAGGATCGTATAAATATGTCATAGTACGAGTTTGAGTGAAAACTAAGCGGAAAATCATTAGAAGAAATGTGAAAAAGGAGTCATGTCTACTCTTCTTATCATAACTTTTGATGTGCTTATTATAATAGAGTAATTCCAGCATATTTGGAAACTAGACTTGAAGAGCTTTCCTACGATAGGTGGCACGCCCCGAGGAGACTTCTAGTCAAGGAGTTATGCCTTTCCGAAGTTGGAACTATTTCTGCTGGAATCTGTTTTTGTACGCGCGGATCACTAATTCCGCCCATTTAATGATATTTCGTCTTTCCTGATTTTTGTAACTTACTTTCCTAGTCATATTAGGTTACCTAGTATTAATTATATTAGGTTTTCACTCTTTTCTCTCTCCTCTTCTCTCATCACGTTATTTTTCATTATTAGGTTTAGTTTAGTTTTCTTCTTCCTTTTTCTCTCCAGCTTAGTACTAAACCCTAGTTTTCATATTCATTAATTCATGAGTTTATTATTTTCATTCTCTTTCTTTCATTGTGATTTCTTTGATTATACTTTTCTTTGTTGATTTATATTTTATTATTTATTTCATGATTGAGGTAGTTTATGTTCTAGGGTTCGGGAATCCATGTTTATATGTTATGAATCTTGGTTGATGTTTTATTGATGGTTTGGCCCAGTCATTAATATTTCTTATTGATTAGTATTTTTATTGTTAATCTTGCACCTTTGATCAATTGCACGATTAAACTTGTTAATAATGAGTCGTAAATCGAGAGATAATACTCTTTAGAGGCTTGCCTACAATTAGCAAATCGATTATGTTAGCGGCCGTCTTGCATATGTTGATTTGAGGGCGTTAAGACAGGCAGTAGAATTAACATGTGCTCTAGATATCGATTAGTTGAGTTATTGATGGTATTTTGATAGATTATAGTTATAAACATGGTGAACCATTGCCCTAGATCCTGATGCAATAAAAGAAAACATAATTAAAGAAATCGATGAAAGAAACTAATAGAATTCATGAATTAATGAAGAATAATAAAAGCAAGGGTTTACAACTAGAACTAGAGAGAGAGAAGAAGACCAAACCTAAAAAAAACTAAAACTAAGAAATAACGTGAGGAGGGAGGAGGGAGAGAGGAAAGAGTGAAAACCTAATATAATTAATACTAGGTAACCTAATATGACTAGGAAAGTAAGTTACAAAAAAAATAAGGAAAGTAGAAATATCATTAAATGGACGGAATTAGTGATCCGCGTGTACAAAAGCGATTCAGGAAACGGTCCCAACTTTGGAAAGACATAACTGGCCACGTTAGAAGTAGACATGACTCCTTTTTCACGGCTATACAATGATTTTAAGCCGTTTCGCTCGAACTCTCGTACTATGACATATCCATACGATCCTTGGCATTGTAGCTTCTTTCAGTGCTCCTAATCCTCAATCTTAGCTAATTATACTCGGAAATACATTCTCATTACCAAAATTCCTTAAACAAGAAAACGTACGAATAGGAGTAGGAATAACATAGCAGGAATATGATGCAATAATAGACCTAAATATGAAACTAAATGCTCCTAAAATGCAGCCTAAATGCACCTAAACTATATATATATATTACTTATCACATCTAAAAGCAAACAAAGAGTAATGTAAGCTCTATGAAATGCTACTCTATTTTATTAGGAAATTTGTTGAGTTGTTCTCTTTGTGAAATCTCTCAATATTACTCAATAAAA